>OX183131.1:26271076-26415839 GCA_945261195.1 Cryptosula pallasiana | reverse complement strand
AACCTCTCTCTTCTCTCCTCTAACCTCTCTCTTCTCTCCTCTAACCTCTCTCTTCTCTCCTCTAACCTCTCTCTTCTCTCCTCTAACCTCTCTCTTCTCTCCTCTAACCTCTCTCTTCTCTCCTCTAACCTCTCTCTTCTCTCCTCTAACCTCTCTCTTCTCTCCTCTAACCTCTCTCTTCTCTCCTCTAACCTCTCTCTTCTCTCCTCTAACCTCTCTCTTCTCTCCTCTAACCTCTCTCTCTAGATGTATACAAATACAATTATTCTTATATGTAAACTGATCTCAAATGCTGATGATATGCAGTCTCAAGTGATTAAATGAAGTTAAAGTACTTTGTATTACACAAAGTTTACTGTAAATTTTAATCATCTAGAGGGCTAATGCTTCCCTTTCTCCTCTCTCAAGATATCATATGAGTAGGAATTACAAAAAATTATCGAAACTCAAATATCATACATTCAAAATCTATTTACCCTATGAGTTAGAATTATGTATATAATTATGTAAAAAAAATATCAAAACTTGAATGCCATACATTCAAAATCTAGCTGCCATATGAGTTCAAAATGAGTAAAAAAAATAATCAAAACTCAAATGCCACTTAAATGCCACTCAAATACCCCTCAAATAAAATACAATATAAACTCGGCGAATCCATCCAACGCCGTAACCCATTGCCTCAACTCCAAGGTCAGATCCACAAAAAAAACACTTGGTAGGGAGATCTGCTCATATATTACTACTTATAGTTGTTTATGCAGTAGGAGAAGTATCAAGTGGCAATGGTCTACAAAAAGCACTAGCCTGGAGATCCTTTGACAGTTTTCTGTGCCCCCCCTCCCCCGTCTTGTGTGTTGTATGGTTGGAAGTGTTAGGCTCAGCTATTACATGTCCTTTGGTTTGGATGGCATCATTCAGAACTGGAGGAGTGTTATAGACAACTACTGGGAGACCAGGACCTATAAAGTTATCTCCTCTTGTTTCTCCCACCAACTTTTAGCTTCACTTTACTACTACTACCAAATATGGTCTGCATATTACCTGTTTCTTGTTTCTACTTGAGCACTGGGTCAATCCATAGCTGTTCCATAGTTCAAAGTAAATGAGCATTATAAAAACATGTTCTATGTTGTTTAATGAGCGAAGGGTTGGAGGTGTCAATAAATACAAGACGTGTGGAACTCACACATATAGTTTTGACTTGTGGTTGGAGAACTAATGCTATAAATAAACTGGTGCAGAGCTGTTGTACGTTTGGTATCATGTGCTCACCTAGCAATATAGTAATGGGCTCTCTATATGGGTTTTACACTTAGATGTAGGTCCTAGGTCTATTGTTTTGTGTTGTATGTTTGTGTTTTATTGACTGTACTTGTTTGGTCGGATTTATAGGGAGTCCATTGCTGGAATACCAACAACTAACATATTGTAACATTTGATAGACAGTCAAAAGGCCTCCGCACAAGCTTATCCTGATTTTACAAGAAATCACAAAGTTTTTCAATCACTTAGTGAATTTGAACAGTTACACTCATATCTAACAGTCATGTTGCTAAAATGATTTTAACTCGCCAACACCAGCGGCATGTTAGTCACATCAATCTGTGAAGGAAAAGTTTCATTTATTTCACTTGGTTGTACACATTTGTAGAGATCAACAGTACTTGAAAATCTTTGTTAGCACTGCGCTGTGTGCTTGTGTATGAATAATTGCGATAATCAATCTATTGTTGTATTTAATGTGTGTATGTACTGTATATTATGTAATGTTTTGTTTGTTTATGTACATAGAGTCATTTTGTTATATTTGCAGATAAAGTAAACAACCCTTGTGCAGATTTCATCAAACTTCCATCTGCACTCACATTCAGCTCTGAGCACTCTACGGACAGTAGTTGCTACTCGGCATGTCACAGAGAAGATGGTAACATACTAGTAGGTTGTCATGATGGAGTGAGACTTCTCAACAAGGACTCTATGGAGGTAACCAAATATGATCTTCCATACAAGAGTGTAGAGTCTGTTATAGAACACAGGCATGCTGTCTATATTCTACACAAGAGTGATAACAACTACAAGGTAGAGATGTGTTTACCAGACCTACAGCATTCTCAAACATTGCTTCAGTTGGAGAGCCCAGAAAAGTATGCAGGAGGAATGGCTGTTTCAGACAGATATATTGTAGTATACAACCCAGTAGAGCACCCAAAGAGTGTAGTAGTGTACAGTAGTAATATATGAGCAGATCTCCCTACCAAGTGTTTTTTTGTGGGGTCATAATCTGGGGTGATGCAATGGGTTACGGCGTTGAATGAATTCGCCGAGTTTATATTGTATTTTATTTGAGGGGCATTTGAGTGGCATTTAAGTGGCATTTAAGTGGCATTTGAGTTTTGATTATTTTTTTACTTAACTTAAACTTATATAGCATATAGATTTTGAATGTATGGCATTTAAGTTTTGATAATTCTATACATAATTCTAACTCATATAGCATTCAAGTTTTGATATTTTTTTACATAATTCAAATTCATATGGTTACTTGAGAGAGAGAAAGGAGAGAGGGGAGAGGGGAGAGGAGAGATGAGAGAGGAAAGAAGAGAGAGGAGAGAGGAGAAAGAAGAGAGAGACTTTTTAGTTTTCTATACATTCATGTATATATGGATAATTATGTACATATTTATGGTTATATTTACATTTACACTGCATAATATACATTTATTACATAATAAGTATATTAAATGCTATAAAATATGTTGGAAAATCACCAAATTAGACCTCTAGATGGTTAAAATCTACAGTATTTGGGAAATAATATGATTATATACATTGATTTCATAATAAGTAGGGAAAATCTTCCTATATAATATAGCTAGAGTCAGTAAATACTAAGTAATACAAAGCACTACAACTTGTAATGACAATCAATGCATACATACATACATATGGTATCTTGAGAGAAAGAGAGAGAGGAGAGAGAGAGGAGAGAGATTTTTTTAGTTTTCTATACATTCATGTATATATGGTTAATTATGTACATATTTATGGCTATATTTATATCTACATAGAGAGAGGAGAGAGGAGATATATCTACATTGAATTTTAGTTATTTACATAATAAGTATATTGAATACTATAAAATATCTTGGAAAATTGTCAAATTAGACCTCTAGATGGTTAAAATTTACAATTTGATAATTTTTTTACATAATTCGAATTCATATGGTTACTTGAGAGAGAGAGAGGAGAGAGGGGAGAGGGGAGAGGAGAGATGAGAGAGGAGAGAAGAGAGAGGAGAGAAGAGAGAGGAGAGAGAGGAGAGAGACTTTTTAGTTTTCTATACATTCATGTATATATGGATAATTATGTACATATTTATGGATATATTTACATTTACATTGCATAATATACATTTATTACATAATAAGTATATTAAATGCTATAAAATATGTTGGAAAATCAGCAAATTAGACCTCTAGATGGTTAAAATCTACAGTTACAGTATTTGGGAAATAACTGCAAGAGAGGAGAGAGGAGTATTTGGTAGAGGAGGGAGGAGAGAGGAGAGAGAGGGGGCTTGAGCATAAATATCTTGGAAAATTGTCAAATTAGACCTCTAGATGGTTAAAATTTACAGTATTTGGGAAATAACTACAATAGAAAACATTATGAATGTATGGCATTTAAGTATTACTAGTTTTTTACATAATTTGAACTCATATGGTATCTTGAGAAAAAGGAGACAGGAAAAGAGGAGAGAGGAGGGAAATAATTGCACTCAAATGAAAAAAATAGATGAAGCTAGATATTCATCTATTTGTATATATCCACAAGAAAACTAGGGTATTTGGTGAAGTATTCTTTTATTCCATTCAATTTTCATTAATTTTTATTTGAATTGAAGTATTATTTACAATGGTTAGAATTTATTAAAATTGCTGCTCAATCCTTTATCCAACACCTACAACAATTCTTAGTAATAGTAGTGTATTTTTTAGTTTTTTATACAACCATGTATATATGGATAATTATGTACATATTTATGGATATATTTATATCTAGATTGAATAATATACATTTATGACATAATAACTATATTGAATGCTATAAAATATGTTGGAAAATCACCAAATTAGCCCTCTAGATGGTTAAAATTTACAGTATTTGGGAAATAACTGCAAGAGAGGAGAGAGGAGTATTTGGTAGAGGAGAGAGGAGAGAGGAGAGAGAGGAGGCTTGAGCGTAAATATTTCTTTTAGTTATTTACATAATAAGTATATTGAATACTATAAAATATCTTGGAAAATCGTCAAATTAGACCTCTAGATGGTTAAAATTTACAGTATTTGGGAAATAACTACAATAGAAAACATTATGAATGTATGGCATTTAAGTATTGATAGTTTTTTACATAATTCGAACTCATATGGTATCTTGAGAGAAAGGAGAGAGGAAAAGAGGACAGAGGAGGGGAAATAATTGCACTCAAATGAAAAAAATAGATGAAGCTAGATATTCATCTATTTGTATATATCCAAAAGAAAACAGGGGTATTTGGTGAAATATTCTTTTATTCCATTCAATTTTCATTAATTTTATTTGAGTTGAAGTATTATTTACAATGGTTAGAATTTATTAACATTACTGCTCAATCCTTTATCCAACACCTACAATAATTCTTAGTAATAGTAGTGTAATGAGACTGAGTAATAATCTACACACACCTTGTTCACTCTGTATGCTGTAGCACATGTTTTTCCTTTAGTTATCTGCAGTTACTTCAATCGGATCTTATCCAGATGTTTTATAGTCTTTGCTGCTACTGTGTTTTGTCTCAAACAGAAGTCCAAAGTAGGCATTGTGTCTACAAAATACAAAAAAATTGATTGTTACAATTGATTCATTTATTTTCATTGAGTTTATATACATATACATAAAGTAGCGAAGAAACAGTTGGTGTGAGTATGAAACTATCTAGAGCATAAATATTTCTTTTAGTTATATATATTTACACTTATTATGTTTATCATACATGTAATCAGCGTTAATTTTTGATTTTTGTTTAAAAACTATTATTATTTCTGGTAAAAAACTACATTACTTAAGTTTTAGAATCATATAAATGAAATTTGTGTCAATTTAGCATCTACTGCATTATATATTTACAATATTACTTTGTAAATATTAGTGAAAGAAATTATGAAATACCTGCGAGTAATTAAGTAATTCAGTAAGGAAATTGATTGGAATCGTAGTAATATTTTTCAAATACAACATTGCTTTGCAACGACTATTAATGAAAGCGATTATGAAATGTTGATGAGTAACTAAGTAATCTAGTAAGGAAAACTGATCGAAATCACGGTAATATTTGTTAATAGATACTTGCGACAGGTTTTATCAACGAAAAAGTCAAGCGATTTTCAAATGTTTACGAGTAACTAAGCGATTCAGTAGAAAAAACTAACAGAAATCACGCGATATCCGTTTTTGAAATATTTACGATAAACCAAATTGGGACATTGCTGTTATCAACCAAAAGATCAAGCGAGTATCAAATTTTTACGAGTAACTAAGTGATTCAGTTGGCAAAAACCGATTGAGATCATGTGACATCCGTTACAAATATTTACGTCAAGTTAGCAACGGAAAAAACAAATATTTCTTAAAATATTCGCTATAGCAAGTTACGATAATTTTGTACTCGCTCTAAAGGTAAAGGTTTTCAGTCCATTTTTGGTCAGACCAAAATTTATGCGAGACGTTTTAGGCATTATTTCAGTCAACGTAATGTTACTAGTTCATTTTCACAAGTTTTTATTATTTATTTTAAAAATAAATAATTAGAGCTTTCTACTGGTGTTAAATTATTATTGATTGTTTTTTACCTTATCACCACTTAGAGCCAGATGATTTAATTAACTAAAGACAAATAATTATTTTAGCGTTTCTTACCTTGATGCTCTCCTAGTAGCTGTAGTAGATGATGCTTCTCCGCTTGCTGTTGAAGAACTGGATGCTTTCTATGTGAAAACAGTGGCTCTTAAATAGCTAAAGTTGCACTGATTAAACCCTATGAATCAGCATTTTTTCCAATGCTTTCGCGGGAATAAAAACTGTTTATTCCTGCGAAAGCAACGGTTTCCATTCGCGTGAAAATAAATTATTTATTCCCGCGAAAGCAACGGTTTCTATTCGTGTGAAAATAAATTATTTATTCCCGCGAAAGCAACGGTTTGTATTCGCCTGAAAATAAAATGTTTATTCCCGCGAAAGCAACGGTTTCCATTCGTGTGAAAATAAATTATTTATTCCCGCGAAAGCAACGGTTTGTATTCGCCTGAAAATAAATTATTTATTCCCGCGAAAGCAACGGTTTGTATTCGCCTGAAAATAAAATGTTTATTCCCGCGAAAGCAACGGTTTCCATTCGTGTGAAAATAAATTATTTATTCCCGCAAAAGCAACGGTTTGTATTCGCCTGAAAATAAATTATTTATTCCCGCGAAAGCAACGGTTTGTATTTGCCTGAAAATAAAATGTTTATTCCCGCGAAAGCAACGGTTTGTAATCGCCTGAACATAAAATGTTTATTCCCGCGAAAGCAACGGTTTGTATTCGCCGAAAATAAATTATTTATTCCCGCGAAAGCAACGGTTTCTATTCGTGTGAAAATAAATTATTTATTCCCGCGAAAGCAACGGTTTGTATTCGCCTGAAAATAAAATGTTTATTCCCGCGAAAGCAACGGTTTCCATTCGTGTGAAAATAAATTATTTATTCCCGCGAAAGCAACGGTTTGTATTCGCCTGAAAATAAATTATTTATTCCGGCGAAAGCAACGGTTTGTATTCGCCTGAAAATAAAATGTTTATTCCCGCGAAAGCAACGGTTTCCATTCGTGTGAAAATAAGTTATTTATTCCCGCGAAAGCAACGGTTTGTATTCGCCTGAAAATAAATTATTTATTCCCGCGAAAGCAACGGTTTGTATTTGCCTGAAAATAAAATGTTTATTCCCGCGAAAGCAACGGTTTGTAATCGCCTGAACATAAAATGTTTATTCCCGCGAAAGCAACGGTTTGTATTCGCCTGAAAATAAATTATTTATTCCCGCAAAAGCAACGGTTTGTATTCGCCTGAAAATAAAATGTTTATTCCCGCGAAAGCAACGGTTTCCATTCGTGTGAAAATAAATTATTTATTCCCGCGAAAGCAACGGTTTGTATTCGCCTGAAAATAAATTATTTATTCCCGCGAAAGCAACGGTTTGTATTTGCCTGAAAATAAAATGTTTATTCCCGCGAAAGCAACGGTTTGTATTCGCCTGAAAATAAATTATTTATTCCCGCGAAAGCAACGGTTTGTATTCGCCTGAAAATAAAATGTTTATTCCCGCGAAAGCAACGGTTTCCATTCGTGTGAAAATAAATTATTTATTCCCGCGAAAGCAACGGTTTGTATTCGCCTGAAAATAAATTATTTATTCCCGCGAAAGCAACGGTTTGTATTTGCCTGAAAATAAAATGTTTATTCCCGCGAAAGCAACGGTTTGTATTCGTCTGAACATAAAATGTTTATTCCCGCGAAAGCAACGGTTTGTATTCGCCTGAAAATAAATTATTTATTCCCGCGAAAGCAATGGTTTGTATTCGCCTGAAAATAAAATGTTTATTCCCGCGAAAGCAACGGTTTCCATTCGCGTGAAAATAAAGTATTTATTCCCGCGAAAGCAACAGTTTCCATTCGTGTGAAAATAAAATATTTATTCCCGCGAAAGCAACGGTTTGTATTCGCCTGAAAATAAATTATTTATTCCCGCGAAAACATTGGTTTGTATTTGTGTGAAAATAAAATTTGTATTCCCGCGAAAGCAACGGTTTCCATTCGCGTGAAAATAAATTATTTATTTCCGCGAAAACACTGTTTTTTATTCACGCGAAAAAACAGTTTATATTCCCGCGAAAGCATTGGAAAAAATGCTGATTCATAAGGTTTTATCAGTGCAACCTTAGCTATTTAAGAGCCACTGTTTTCACACAGAAAGCATCCAGTTCTTCAACAGTAAGCGGAGAAGCATCATCTACTACAGCTACTAGGAGACCATCAAGGTAAGAGATGCTAAAATAATTATTTGTCTTTAGTTAATTAAATCATCTGGCTCTAAGCGGTGATAAGGTAAAAACTAATCAATATCAATAATTATTTAACACTAGTAGAAAGCTCTAATTATTTATTTATAAATTTTATGCTAGTTTGAGACAAAACGCTGTATATAAAGCCAATGAAAATAAATGAATCAATTGTAACAATCAATTTTTTGTATTTTGTAGACACAATGTGTACTTTGGACTCTTGTTTGAGACGAAATGCATCAGTAGCAAAGACTATAAAACATCTGGTTAAGATCTACCAACAGCACACTTCTCCAACACAGCAAGAATTTCTTTCAAGATCTACCACCTACTTAGATGATACCAAACCAATGAAGACTCAAACTACATGAGTTTTGAAAACCAATGAAGACTCAAACTACATGAATTTTGAAGACAGCATACTTCTCCAACACAGCAAGAATTCATTTCAAGATCTACCACCTACTTAGATGATTCCAAACTAATGAAGACTCAAACTACATGAGTTTTGAAAACCAATGAAGACTCAATTTACATGAATTTTGAAGACAGCATACTTCTCCAACACAGCAAGAATTCCTTTCAAGATCTACCACCTACTTAGATGATACCAAACCAATGAAGACTCAAACTACATGAGTTTTGAAGACAGCATACTCCTCCAACACAGCAAGAATTCCTTTCAAGATCTACCACCTACTTAGATGATGCCAAACCAATGAAGACTCAAACTACATCAATTTTGAAGACAGCACACTTCTCCAACACAGCAAGAATTCGTTTCAAGATCTACCACCTACTTAGATCATATCAAACCAATGAAGACTCAAACTACATGAATTTTGAAGACAGCATACTTCTCCAACACAGCAAGAATTCCTTTCAAGATCTACCACCTACTTAGATGATACCAAACCAATGAAGACTCAAACTACATGAGTTTTGAAGACAGCATACTTCTCCAACACAACAAGAATTCCTTTCAAGATCTACCACCTACTTAGATGATGCCAAACCAATGAAGACTCAAACTACATCAATTTTGCAGACAGCACACTTCTCCAACACAGCAAGAATTCCTTTCAAGATCCACCACCTACTTAGATCATATCAAACCAATGAAGACTCAAACTACATGAATTTTGAAGACAGCATACTTCTCCAACACAGCAAGAATTCCTTTCAAGATCTACCACCTACTTAGATGATACCAAACCAATGAAGACTCAAACTACATGAGTTTTGAAGACAGCATACTTCTCCAGCACAGCAAGAATTCCTTTCAAGATCTACCACCTACTTAGATGATGCCAAACCAATGAAGACTCAAACTACATCAATTTTGAAGACAGCACACTTCTCCAACACAGCAAGAATTCCTTTCAAGATCTACCACCTACTTAGATCATATCAAACCAATGAAGACTCAAACTACATGAATTTTGAAGACAGCATACTTCTCCAACACAGCAAGAATTCCATTCAAGATCCACCACCTACTTAGATGATACCAAACCAATGAAGACTCAAACTACATGAGCTTTGAAGACAGCATACTTCTCCAACACAGCAAGAATTCCTTTTAAGATCTACCACCTACTTAGATGATGCCAAACCAATGAAGACTCAAACTACATCAATTTTGAAGACAGCACACTTCTCCAACACAGCAAGAATTCCTTTCAAGATCTACCACCTACTTAGATCATATCAAACCAATGAAGACTCAAACTACATGAATTTTGAAGACAGCATACTTCTCCAACACAGCAAGAATTCCTTTCAAGATCTACCACCTACTTAGATGATACCAAACGAATGAAGACTCAAACTACATCAATTTTGAAGACAGCATACTTCTCCAACACAGCAAGAATTCCTTTCAAGATCTACCACCTACTTAGATGATACCAAACGAATGAAGACTCAAACTACATGAGTTTTGAAGACAGCATACTTCTCCAACACAGCAAGAATTCCTTTCAAGATCTACCACCTACTTAGATGATGCCAAACCAATGAAGACTCAAACTACATCAATTTTGAAGACAGCATACTTCTCCAACACAGCAAGAATTCCTTTCAAGATCTACCACCTACTTAGATGATACCAAACCAATGAAGACTCAAACTACATGAGTTTTGAAGACAGCATACTTCTCCAACACAGCAAAAATTCCTTTCACAAGAATTCCTTTCAAGATCTACCACCTACTTAGATCATATCAAACCAATGAAGACTCAAACTACATGAATTTTGAAGACAGCATACTTCTCCAACACAGCAAGAATTCCTTTCAAGATCTACCACCTACTTAGATGATACCAAACCAATGAAGACTCAAACTACATGAGTTTTGAAGACAGCATACTTCTCCAACACAGCAAAAATTCCTTTCAAGATCTACCACCTACTTAGATGATGGCAAACCAATGAAGACTCAAATAACATGGATTTTGAAGATAAGATGATAGCAAACCAATGAAGACTCAATGTTACACAACATTACTTTCTCTCCTGCTTAGATGATACCAAACCAATGAAGACTCAAACTACATGGATTCTACTTCGATGATGCTGAAAAAGAAAACTGTCCAGAACAAGAGCTCAAGAAGCTAATCTATAACTCAAGGCTATCATATCACTATAGGTGAGTTTTACTAATTTTTACCATAAATTAAACAAAATGCTGAATATATACATTTTACAAGTGAAAAAAGGACTTTTTTGGTGAAATTAGTGTATTTTTTACAACAAAATGCTGAATATATACATTTTTCAGGGAAAAAAAGGACTTTTTTGGTGTAAATAGTGTATTTTTTTACAACAAAAATGCTGAACATATACATTTTCTAGGTGAAAAAAGGACTTTTTTGATGTAATTAGTGTATTTTTTACAACAAAATGCTGAATATATACATTTTCATGGTAATTGTTTTAGATAGATGAAAGAGAATCAAAAACACTTGGTGAAAATAATGCTCAAGAAAGAACAAGTTGAACAATGTAACTTGGTGAGTTATTTCCCTTTTCTAATAATGTAAACTATCCAATGTAACTAGAACTATAATTCAAATTCATGTAATTATTTTACATTTTCGCTTAATCATTCTATACTAATGCATAACTTTTTTATTTTAGTTCATTACGAAATTAAAAGCACATAGAACAGAAGTCTTCCTTCCTAAGATATAACATCACTACATCAAAGACATCATTGTAAAGGAACAAACTATGCATTAACTGTTACTACTTTGTATTTATTACAAATTGTAGTGCTTTGTATTACTTAGTATTTACTGACTCTAGCTATATTATATGGGGAGATTTTCCTTACTTATTATGTAATAAATGTATATAATCATATAATGATTCATTTTTAATCAATGTATTAATTCAATTTAGATATATCTCCTCTCTTCTCTCTCTCTATGTAGATATAAATATACCCATAAATATGCACATAATTGACCATATATACATTAATTGCTAGAAATATAAAAGATTTCTATCTCCTCTCTCTCTTTCTCTCTCAAGATACCATATGTATGTATGTATGTATGAATGCATTGATTGTCATTACAAGTTGTATTGCTTTGTATAACTTAGTATTTACTGACTCTAGCTATATTATATAGGAAGATTTTCCCTACTTATTATGTAATCAGGTATATAATCATATAATGTTTCATTTTTGATCAAAATATTTATTCAATGTAGATATATCTCCTCTCTCTATGTAGATATAAATATACCCATAAATACGTACATAATTAACCATATATACATGAATGTATAGAAAACTAAAAAATCTCTCTCTCCTCTCTCTCTCCCTCTCTCCTCCCTCTCTCTCCTCTATCTCTTTCTTTCTCTCAAGTATGTATATAGTTATGTAAAAAAATTATCAAAACTTGAATGCCATACATTCAAAATCTATATGTCATATAAGTTCAAATCAAGTAAAAAAATAATCAAAACTCAAATGCCACTTAAATGCCACTCAAATGCCACTCAAATACCCCTCAAATGAAATACAATATAAACTCGGCGAATTCATTCAACGCCATAACCCATTGCCCCACTCCAAGATCAGATCCACAAAAAAACACTTGGTAGGGAGATCTGCTCATATATTACTACTGTGTACAATAGGCTTACCAAGGAGACAACAACAACACAAGTTACTACAGCTCACTACCCCTACTTCCTACCTGGTGGTGAGCTTCTCACTGCAGGAGGTGATCAGCTGATCAAGTACAAGATAGAAGAAGGAAAGATAACTCCCATATGGACTTGTAAAGGTTTGAAGAATGTAATCAGTGCCTGCGCTGACCAGCAAGGAATCATTTATGCCTCCACCCGGTATAACCAGAAATCTATCTACATCATCTCACCCAGTGGTTAGTAACTAGTGTACTGTGTACTGAACTTTACTCTAACTGTTACATCACATACAATATAGTAGTTCTCTTACATCATGGAAATTTATTGGTGATTATGTAACAATGCATGCTAAGTTCTGTTAAATTGTATATATACATGTATGTTGTATGTTAGGTGGCTATATATACAACACAAACTGTATACATATTGTATATCTGTATATTATGTATACTTTAGGTGAGAAACTGCAGGAGCTCACACATGACAAACTACCTGCTGCAGACTCAGGACAAATAAGTATCAGAGGGAATCAATTAGCAGTACCTGGATTGGGAGACAATAAACTGTATCTATTCAACATAGATAACTGATATATGAGTGAGTAGTTTGGCTATAACACAAAAATAGTTGTACATTACTTGTATATACATACATGGCTTCCATTTATTTCAATAAACTAGACCATTGTGTTTGCTACAAACATCTGAACCAATATACATACAGATAAATGACTAAATTATTTTTAAATATCAAAATTATGTTTTGTAAATAGTTTTTATCTGGTGAAACTTTAGAATTTCATTATTTTTGTCAAACGTAACAAAAATAAAGTTTTTGCGATCAATCAGACAAGTCAAGACTCTATCACATAAAAAACTAACAAATTAGCTCACTATTTATGCAGATATTATTGATATAATGTGTTACTTATACAGTTTAATATCTCCTTCCATTGTAGATAGAAGTACAGCTGAAAACTGTATGTTTCTCTACACAAACTCTACTAAAGCTGAAATGATACGATTTCTATACAACTCACTTCATAGTCTCCTCATCAACAACCAACCACATATACATAGAGAGTACACACATGGGCACAGACATAGCAGTTAGAGAAGCTACTCGATGTACAATCTAGACTAGAGACATCTACTTTTATGATTTGATATAGCTTGTTTCATAAGTCAGTTAGATGTATGTTAGTTAGACTTATCTCCCCTTTGCTCTGAAGTGAACCACATGGATATACCACCTCTGATATAACAACTAAAGATGGCAGTAGAGGAATATGATATACTTACACTAAATTACTTACCCATTGGTTTTTGTTTGTTGAATTGATCATAAATTGTATACTTATTGTGTGCCTATTGTTATACCAGCTGTATCACTCAGTATATGATTTGTTGGGGTTTACTCATTTTGAATTATCAATTAACTTTGATTGGCATGCTGATTCTTGGCTGCTGCTTTTATCTTACCAATTAAACTACAAAAATGAAAACTGAAATTAATTTTTTAATTACACGCGTGATGGTCAATCATTTTTGGTCTTTTTTTGCAATTTTTACATATGATTTATACATATAGTTCACATTATCATATGACAACATCCTATGGTTAGTTCATATTTTTTATTCTTTGTGTCCAACAATAAACTAACACACGTACCAAAATAAACAATCTTTAAACTAAAAATAAAAAAATCATACATAATCACCATTAAAGTAATTTTGCACTATTGTGAACAAATTCAACCAGGCTTCAACACATCATTTGATGATGCCATCTCTCTACATGTATACAACATTGTGATAGATTCAGTATGACTTCAGCAATGTTGCAAGTGACCTTTTGAATGTTCAAACTGTTGAAAATTTGTTACAAAGAAATAAAATGGACTCCAAACAAGTGGCTAGCCACAAAAGATGGCATATGTCCATTCTAAGCAATAGATTAATTGTTAACTAAAACGTTGTAGACTGTTGACTCTACTAACCAAATGCATTCAGCACAATGTGCATCTAGTAGGTTTCATAAAGTGTTGATGATTAACCATGTGAAATTGAATTCTTTCTGAAGATAAAAACACCACTCGGTAATGACTAAGCTCTGCGCTGCTTGGGCCATTTTTGTTTTGTCACCAAATGGCTCACACTTAAAATGTCCATACAGTAGATCCTATCCATATGCTATAACATTTGGAACATATTCAAGACAAATTAATTCTTTCAAATGTTGCAGTTGTCAATGGTAACAAGCAAAATCATGTTCGAAAGCTGACGAAAGTTTAAAATCCATAATGGACCAGTTTACCAAACACTATTGTAGATAAAACAAACATCTAACTCGGCACCCAATGTCCTTATTTCATTCATAAATTATTCAGCCAATGGTGATGAAGTTGCTTAAACCCTACTTTTTAATATGAGTAAATCATCCTTCTTTGAGTCTGCTACTTGCTGTTTACTTCTATAATTATCCATTTGAATATGTCTAATATCTCTCAGACTATGTACTCATAATAGACTTAAATATTGGTGACTCAACCTGTTTTCAAAGAAACAGAAGGTCCATGTATGTTGATATGACAGCAGATGTTACCCCGCATCACCAGAGGTTCCAAAGCTATGGTGATCACTCACCATTTGATTAGACCTTGACAGCATTTCTGACAACACACTGTACTATATAAAGTGTCTTGTAACTATATTTCTGCTACATGAATTATTTTGGTGAACTTTAAGTAAAATACTGAATCCCTTGCTAAACAGAATGTATTAATTATACTATTACTATTAGAAACACTGGTATTATTTGTCTGGACATGGTCCTTTTGCTCATTGTTTAAAGTCATAGTACATGGAGGTCGTCGTGTCGGTAGTGCAAGCAGAAAAACACTACAATATATTGTTGTGTGATGTCTACTGTAACGAAGAGCTTTTTTGGTAATACTCATTTCATTTATTGTAATTCTGTGGTGATTTTAATGTTGTTTTGGGTGCATGCATGTGGTTAGATGATAAGTATAAAGTTTTATTGTTTGACACACCAGCTTAATACGTGTACTAGTTTTATTGTCACAAAATTTTTTGGACATTTTATTTATGCTAATTACATAGAATAGTTTCTCTATATTTATCAGTCTGTTTTTTTATTGGCTGTGTCATAAAAGATATTTGTAAATGACATAAGTTAACTTGATAGAAGCTGTAGAAATTCTTAAGAAAATAAAAGTTTGGGTTATAGTTAATTAATCACAAAACATGGGTTATTCAATATACTGCAATGTAGGGTGCCAGCATTAGGTGTACCAAACACGAGAGCAGACAATTTCTCTTTGTCAAGGAAATCGCTCAACTGTATGCTCTTTTCATACCCTCTTTGGCAACGTGGTGAGTCATCAATAACCCAAGTTTCCCAAAGCGAACAAAATAAAAATTGTAGTGAGCTATTGGGCAGAAGTAGTGTAAAGCCAATATCTGCTGACATGTGATCTCCTACTAAAAGTGAAGAAAGGAGAGATATTGACTTATTCAGATTTTATTGATATCTTTTGTTTTTATTCATGACTTGATCAGAGTATTTTTTTACATGTCTACATGATTTATTAGTGAAAGTGAGACACTAGTAGTTGTGGCATTGTTGTGGTACTGAAACAACTTAAAAAATTGTTCATTTATTTGCTTGTTAGGGTTGTAGTTGAGACTAGATTACTGGAACAAATGGAATACAAAGTAGCAATTGCATGAAAGAAAATGAGGTAATAATTATTCTAGTAAATCGGGGTAACGAAGAACAATATGACAAATCCATTCTAGTGAAATTTGACACCCCAAAAATTCGGGCAATTCTGATAAAATTTGAATGGTTGAAATCCCTGGTATATCACTGGTAATACACAAACTATATATTTAACGCTAAAACAGAGATAAATATTGAGCGTGCATCAATTCCTGCCTATGTTAACATCTCAATAGTTCTCTTGTGCATCCATCGCTTTTATTTTCTTTTCATCACTGTTGTTTGAGTGTTTTTACTTTTGACTTGTTGACACCTGTAGTGGCATGCTCACGTTGTCTGTAGCATGTCGTGTGTTGTGTCAGGTGACAAGTGTCAAGTATCACCTGCCACATGTAATTACCAAGGGACAATAGCATCGGCCCTGGACTTGGGTGGCCAGCAGGTCACGGGCCAGTAACTGCTTAGCACAGTTTACAGTTGGGGCATAAATAGAACTTTAAAGTGAGTTTGAAAGATAACAGAGATCACCAAAGGTATTATGATCTTGTTGTTGCACATTAATTGCCTTTGTTTTGTAAGTTGTTGTGTATTAGATAAATGCCTTTGTTAAGTAAAGTGTTGCTTCTTATGTTTAGTAATTAACACATGGTTCATTTTTTGCCAGGTTTCACTGGGTGAAGTTGTTTAATAAACTAATATAGCAACACATTAGTATTGCGCCTTGCTTCCTGCGTAGTTTAAGGTCCAAATTTCCAAAGAACTTTATGATCACAATACAAATATTTGACTCCTGTAATTCAAGTAGATGGATCCTTTGTAGTTCTTGTGGAGTGATGAAGGTGCTCAATAGCTTTGTTAAGATTTCCTGAATCAGTACACACTTTTGATCTTTATGTGCTCATTTCCTTATAGATGACCAGCGATGACCACTTTTGTTACAATTGCAGCCTATGGGATATGTGTTTTTAATTCTACTTACCACGTTTGGGCTCATATGCAAACAAAATACATCAGATACATCAAATGCGATGTTGGCTTTAGCTCCTGTACAAAATTTTGCAGCTTCTTTTAAAAAAAGGGTGGCGTAATGGTGATTAATAGGAGATCTCTCATATATCCGAAAATTATTCAAATTAGGAGAATGTGAAAAGATTCTCAGACAACGATTATGCATGTGTACCTACAGGTTATGGAAAAATGGTTCCTTTTACTGCAGTGGCACATCTATTCCCTCTTTCACCTTCACATCTTCTACACTTGGTTTTACTGCAGTGGCACATCTATTCCCTCTTTCACCTTCACATCTTCTACACTTGGTAGTAGTAATATATGAGCAGATCTCCCTACCAAGTGTTTTTTTGTGGATCTGACCTTGGAGTTGAGGCAATGGGTTACGGCGTTGGATGGATTCGCCGAGTTTATATTGTATTTTATTTGAGGGGCATTTGAGTGGCATTTGAGTGGCATTTAAGTGGCATTTGAGTTTTGATTATTTTTTTACTTAATTTGAACTTATAGATTTTGAATGCATGACATTCAAGTTTTGATAATTTTTTTACATAACTCGAACTCATATGATATTTTGAGAGAGAGGAGAGAAGAATGAGGAGATATAACTACATTGAATCAATATATGATTATATACATTTATTACATAATAAGTAGCAAAATATTCTTGTATGATATAGCTAGAGTTAGTAAATACTAAGTAATTCAAAGCACTACAACTTGTAATGACAATCAATGGTTGATAGTCTTTTTCTTTACAATGTCGTCATTGTTGTACTGATGTTATAACTTAGGAAGGAAGACTTCTGTTCTATGTACTTTTGATTCCATAATGAACTAAAATAAAAAGTTATGTATTAGTATAGGATGATTAAACAAAAATGTAAAATAATTACATGAATTTGAATTATAGTTCTTTTTACATTGGTTAGTTAACATTATATAGTAAAGGGAAGTAACTCACCAAGTTATATTGTTCGGTTTGTTTTTTCTTGAGCATAGTTTTCATCAAGTGTTTTTGATTCTCTCTCTTCTATCTAAAGCAAAACAAAAAAATAATTGCTTTATAAATAAATATTATCTAATTGGAAGTATTACTTATATCAGTTAGCTTACATTAAATAAAAAATACTCACTATGTTGTCTTGTCTGACATGCTCTTTTTGAATATAGTTTTCACCAGGGGGTGTTGGTTCTCTCAAAGATGTAGAAGATGTGTTTCCCACTCCCATTGAAAGCACTAAGACCTTGTTCTCAACAACCTCATCTGTAGTAAAATACTTCATCTGGTTGGAATCATCAAGTTTGTTGGATAGGTTTTGAGCCGTTTCTATCGCTTGTAATGCTGTGAATGTGATTATATCATGTCGATGATAACCAAATCTACTAACTTCACGATTTCTTACAAGTATGACTCCTGTTCCAATTTGTTTGACGTTGCTAGCATGTTTTTCAGGTATATATAGAACTCCCATCATCAAACCATCATATTGCAAACATCTGTAGTTTACCAGTAGCGCATCCATCACCACATCTCCATTAGGTAATGTTAACTGAGTTGATATTTGAGGAGATTCAAAACTGATTACACTTCCAACAGCAAATTGAGAGAGTGTTGCGATACGAACCATACTGATCAACTGAGTAGGTGTTTTTTTTTTTATTAATCTACTTAGCTGTTTAGCTTCCTCAAGGGAAATATTGGATGGGAAGTTGATAGGGTGAAAGATTGGATGCTTGTCTGAATCGAATCCCATAAAAACCGCCAGTTTTGGAACATCTGGTTGTGTTGGAGCTAATTTGTTGTAATCCTCATTTCTCACCATAGACCTCACTTGTCGTCTGTTGCCAAATGTTTCGACATTGTAGCGGATAATGCATAAGTTTTTATATACATCCTCAGTTGGTCTTTCGATGGAGATTATCTCGAGAAGTGATGGCGTTTGATTTAAGTGAAGTGGTTGAAACCTTCCAATCATTACTCTGTCATTGGTATCGCAAGAATTGGGCAAATAGCAGCATTTTTTGACAAGCAGGAAAGATGAGAAGGAGATGGTGCTTTCAAAGTCCAAGTATGGTCAATCGTTTTATTTCTATCCGAATCCCATGGCTTTGGTCGAATTGTGTTCAGTTTCCTTCTTATTATATGTGAATCAGGAGGGATATTTTCTTTATCATCAGAGTATGGTTCGAATGTTGAGAGAAATGAAGTATTACGGTCTTCATTCATATTCAGAGCGTTCAGTCGGAAGTTGGAACTGAAAAGAGAGTAAAAAATATGTAACAAATGGGTGGAATTTGAAAAATATTTTGCAAAGAATAAACTAACTAGATATTTATAAAATAAACACATAATCAAAACCATAATAATTTTTCTGATGCATTATGGTGAAACTATTTGATCTTTTATTAATAAGAACAAAATATTAAAACATAAAATTAACTTTCTGAAGTATTATAGCAAATCTAGTTGAAGTTTTTAATCAATATATGTTAAAGAATTATTTAGTGATTCTCACCTTATTGAATGAAAGTCTTTCTATAGTTTCAAGTAAATGTAGTAGTTGCTGTGTAGATGTTGCTTCTTTGCTAGCTATTGTAGAACTGGATGCTTTCTGTGTGAAAACAGTGGTTCTTAAATAGCTAAAGCTGTACTAATTAACCCTATGAAAAAACATCTCGTGAAACCTTCTTTATAATATATCTATGACTCAGCAGTTTTTCACGCGATATTCCCGCGAAAGCATTGGTTTTTATTCGCGTGAAAATAAAATTTTTACTCCCGCGAAAGCAATGGTTTCCATTCGCGTGAAAATAAAGTATTTATTCCCGCGAAAGCATTGGTTTGTATTTGCGGGAAAATAAAATATTTATTCCCGCAAAAGCAACGGTTTCCATTCGTGTGAAAATAAGTTATTTATTCCCGCGAAAACATTGGTTTGTATTCGCGGGAAAATAACATTTTTATTCCCGCGAAAACATTGGTTTGTATTCGCGTGAAAACAAAATATTTATTCCCGCGAAAGCAACAGTTTCCATTCGCGTGAAAATAAATTATTTATTCCCTCGAAAGCATTGGTTTGTATCCGCGGGAAGATAAAATGTTCATTCCCGCGAAAACAACAGGTTCCATTCGCGGGAAAATAAATTATTTATTTCTGCGAAAACATTGGTTTGTATTCGCGGGAAAATAAAATATTTATTCCCGCGAAAGCAACGGTTTCCATTCGCGTGAAAAGAAATTATTTATTCCCGCGAAAGCATTGGTTTGTATTCGCGGGAAAATAAAATTTTTATTCCCGCGAAAACAACAGGTTCTATTCGCGTGAAAATAAAGTATTTATTCCCGCGAAAGCATTGGTTTGTATTCGCGGGAAAATAAAACTTTTATTCCCGCGAAAGCAACAGGTTCCATTCGCGGGAAAATAAATTAGTTATTCCCGCGAAAGCATTGGTTTGTATTCGCGTGAAAATAATTTTGTTATTCCCGCGAAAGCAACGGTTTCCATTCATGTGAAAATAATGCTGATTCATAGCAGTGCAACTTAAGCTATATAAGAAGCACTGTTTCCATACAGAAAGCATTCACTTCATCGTTAGTAACTGAAGGAACAAGATCTACTACATCATCATCTACTACAGCACTCCTTCTTTATCATTTGAATTACATAGGAAACAGCTGAAGTTCAAACAACTATGGGTATAATTCATCTAATTCAAAGAAAACAAGTCTTTATTTGTGATGTAAGTATCTATATTTTGTTTTAATTGTAATCAATTTAAACATGAAGACATTTTCTGAAAAAAAAACAAGATTATTCACTATTTAAGATATCAAAAAATGTTGTATGTAAGTTTTAATTATGTTTTATTATTATTATTATTTCAGGACTTCAAAATGAAAAAATTACTCCTTCTTCATCCGAATTTTATAGAAAGCAGCTCAAGTTCAACCAACTAGGAATATCATTCATTTAATTCAAAGAGAGACAAGTCTTCATTTCTGATGTAAGTATTTACATTCTATTACAATAGTAATCAATTCAAGTATATTGAAAAAAATTGAAACCTTAGTCTTTTTTTATTTTTTGCTATAAAGCATTATCATTTTTTTTTTTAGAATAACAACGAACTAGATCAAAGGGAAAGAACTTTCCAACAAAACTTCAACTTGAGTAATAACTGAAGCTACTACTTATATTATATATAAATAATGTGTCGAGTAACAAACAACAGATATGCAGCAAACACTATTTATAATGAAAAAAAAGAAATGCAAAAAACTCGGAATTGCTTTGAAAATACTAAAGACTGCGCCGAATGGATAGATGATAGTTTACTCGTTACTTCGTCGTTGTTTTTACAACGAACTTTTCCTGATACCACTGCAATAACTTATGTCGTCGCAACTTATCCGGATAATCACTGTAGTCTTTTGTCATTAAAATTACAAAAGACTATTGCGCAACTTTCCCCAACGGACTTTTTCAAGTTCATTTGCAATGAACTCTCTTTTTATGAAAGAGAGACTTTAATGCTTGATGAAAGTTATCGAAGACAATCATTTCTTACAAATTGGAGACGAGTAGGTAAACATTGTGGTGAAAACATGGCTGGAGCTGGTTTCTATAACCTTGAAAAAGACAACGCTGTTCGATGTGCTTTTTGCCAAGGGGTATTACTAAACTGGAAGGATGAAGATGAACATCCGATGAAAGAACATGCTAAAAGTTTTCCGTTTTGTCGATTTGTTAGAGGATTTAACACTCACAATCGTGTGTATAGACCTAGGAAACTACTTGCAGATGAAATGAAAAACATCTCAATTGTCAAAAGTTATACGATGGAAGAACAAAAAACTAGAAGAGGAGATTTAACTGCAGAAGTATTACCTCTAGGTATATCAATTGATCGTGCTGGTACACCACGTTTTGCTACTGAAACATCTAGAGAAGACAGTTTCAAACAATGGAAGGGTAAAGTCTCCATGAAACTCCTTTCCAATGCAGGTTTCTACTATACTAAGTTCGGAGATAGTGTAAAATGCTTCTTTTGCTCAGGTGAACTTAAAGAATGGGAAGAGAGTGATCTACCGTGGGAGGAACACTGTCGATGGTTCCCAGACTGTTATTTTTTACTCGGGAGTAAAGGTGAAGAGTATGTTGAGGATGTTTACATGCGAACGGAAAAAGGCAAAAGGTGTAAGCGACGGGTTGAAAAATATCGAGAAAAAGTAAAACAAATAACGTGCAACAATGACGCCGAAGAAATGAAACGTATTTGTAAAAAACTAGGATACAGTCAAAACAATATCGAGCAAGTTTTAGTGTTAAATGGAAAACCTTTTGAGCGAATAGGTTTTATGATTGAAGCCTTACATACTTTTGAAAATGATTTTACATCTGTTGAGAATTCGTCAACACTGTTAAAAAATGATGCTAAATCAATTGATTCGTTAAAAAAAGATAAAGATCAGCCTAAGCAAAGCAAACTCGCTCAATGTGTGTCTGAGTCACATGAAAAAAAAGTAATTGCAAATCATATCTCTCTTCCATGCGGTCATCTCATTTACTGTAGTGAGTGTAAGGAAAAAGCACTTACTGAATGCTCATCAGAAGTAAAAATTTGCCCAATCGATGGTTGTCAGGTTGAAATTAAAGCATTTATGAAGATCTACTTGAGCTAGCATAACAATTAACCTCAAAAAAAGAAAAAGTAATGAATGATTAAATAGGTATTTCAATTTGAAAACAAATCATTCGCGTTTTGTAATTTAACGGGGTAACAACAAATATGCTACGTGTTGAAGACTTTGCTCACCAAGAAGCTTCCGATGCTATAGGTCCTAAGACTTTTTTGGCTGAAGTTTCTGATGAAATGTTGAGGATTTATTTTACGGAAGAATGTGTATACTGTGTACTAGGAGGAAGTTTTTACAAGCAAGCAACCAATCTATCACTACTAAACTAAACTGTTCACACGTTGATGATAAATGTATCACTTGTAAAAGATATGCTGAAATGGTTGAAGGTGCTACACCTACCAAAAAAGAATTGGGTGATGCTATCGACTGGATTGACAGAAGACAAGTTTTGAAAAACGCTAAAATGGGTTTTTTGGTGCATGATGAATGGATTAATGCTTTTTTGGATCTTTCCTCTGATGTTTTGAAGTCTCCCTTTATGTTAACAAATTTGAGAGCACGATTAAACCCCTACCTATTACCTACTAGCCAGAGCAAACTGGCTTATCAACGTCTAAAGGATAAATTACTTGCGATAGCAGAAGGATATCCATATGCTTATACTCCTGATGAAAAAGAAGACTCAGTCAACCCGATAATACCTATTGATTCGACAAATATATCTGAGGACTCATAAAAGAACCACTACAAAAAATGTTGCTTCATTTATCTCTGAACTACAGAAGAAACATGAGTGGAAAAACTCAAGGAATCAAGTCAATTGCTACATTGGCTGATTTTGTTCCTAAGTTCATAAGGGCTCATTTTGAACACATTCCTTTAGAGCGTTCGAATCCTCTTTTTGTTCAACTCATCACCGAAGAAGTATTTTATTTTGTGTTAGGATTCAATCTAGTTCGTAAATCAATACAAAGCATGCTTTTGAGCTGTAATTGTATTTCAAGAGCAAATCCTCTCGAATGCTTAAACTGTTCTAGAAGCTTTGATCCAAAAGTATGCTGTCCGCAAGACAAGTTGATAGATTTTGAAGATCTCAAAAGAGCAATCGAACTGATTGATATAAAGCAATGTTTGAAAGATGCTGATCTGGGTGATTTGATAGATATTTCGATTTTAAGAGGTTTGACTTCATTTCGCTGGACAGGAACACATGTTCTTTTGTCTCAATCTCGATTGGAACCATACTTACATTTTGGTAACCACTTTGATGAGATTGTTTCACATCTTCAAAATCGGCTGAGAGAGCTGAACAAGCCACTAGCCGCTTACATATAAATAGAAAGAACATCAAGAAAGAAAGTATTCAACTTTCAACACTGAAAGCAAAAACATTTTAAAAAATGAGCTGCGTATTTATCTTGCTACTGCCACTAACATTTCCCAATGTTAGTGGAGTATTCTATACCAATGAAATTGATGAATGTATAGCCGGAGCTATGGATAAAAATGATGTCTTGGTTTTTTCATCTTTCGAAAGGACTATACGATATAAAGATGAAAATGGAACAAACTGTGTGCGAGTAGTAATATATGAGCAGATCTCCCTACCAAGTGTTTTTTTGTGGTTCTGATCTTGGAGTTGAGGCAATGAGTTACGGCGTTGGATGAATTCGCCGAGTTTATATTGTATTTTATTTGAGGGGCATTTGAGTGGCATTTGAGTGGCATTTAGGTGGCATTTGAGTTTTGATTATTTTTTTACTTAATTTGAACTTATATGGTATCTAAATTTTGAATGTATGGCATTTAGGTTATGATAATTTTTTACATAACTGTATACATAATTATAACTCATAGGGTATCTAGATTTTGAATGTAAGGCATTTAAGGTTTGATAATTTTCTGTAATTCCGACTCATATGATATCTTGAGAGAGAGGAGAGAGAGGAGATATATCTACATTGAATAAATACAGTGATTAAAAATGAAACAATATGTGAATATATACATTTATTGTGTAATAAGTAGGGAAAATCTCTCCATATAATATAGCTAGAGTCAGTAAATACTAAGTAATAACAATTAATACATAGTCTTTTTTTACAATGATGTCTTTGATGTAGTGATGTTATATAGAGCCAGTAAATAGTAAGTAATACAAAACAGTACAACTTGTAATGTCAATCAATACACAGGTTTTTTTTATACATTCATTATCCGCTTGAGACTACCTGTTGTCAGCATTTGATATTGAGTTTACATACCATCAACACCAAGCTGTTCATCAAAATTTTGTAATTCGTTTTCTAGAAATTCCTTAAGAACTTCATCCTCATTATTCGTTTTTGTTAGCCCCTCATTGGAATTTGTTTGTGTGCAATATTGTTCCCAATCACTAGCGTTGGTTGAAGAAATGAAGACAACATTGTGGTATGGAATAGGATTTCCATTCTTACTCTGTTTTTTTCCTTTGTAAATCATCACACCAGGCGCACATCTTTTAGCTTCCTCATTGTATCTGATTGGTAGTAAAAGTGTTCTCGTCTCTCTTTTTCCATTCTTTTCAGTGACATAGCGAATGCAATTTACAATGGATTCTTCTTCATTGAATCGGAAAGGAATGAATCTTTCTACAACTTCAATGTAAGCGAAAATGGAACAATCTTTGAAATTGCTGAGATACTCGATGTCGTAAGCGAGTTTGAGTTCTTCGTCACTCATTTTTCTCAGTTTTTCAGCTTCAGCAGTAGCTTCCATTGTGGTTAAGCGTTTTGTGCTGATACGTTTGACATTGTAGTAAGTAGTGTCTGGTTTTTTGGGGTTTTCCATCTCACCCAAGTACAAAATGTTGAAAGGTAATGGGTAGTTATCAACATTGAAGCTTTCAATTACTCTACTTGGGCAAACAACTTTCTGAAAATTCACTTCAGTTGAATTATCAAGATAGGTGAGAATGCAGTAATCTCCATATACACCAGTACTCTGTTCAATAGAATCGATTTGCAAAACTGATGGAACAGGAAGTGATGCTAGTGTAAGAAGACCTCCAATCTTTTTCAAATCACATGCCTTCCATTTTTGGAGAGATTTGGCCATCTTGAGAGCTCTGTCAGCATCAGTGAGCAATTCTTTTTGTTCCATATTGTTTGATGTTGTGGGTAAAATCAGTTTTGGAAGAGCTCGTCTCTTTATTGTTGCTTCTTTTGTGACAGAGTTAGAGTTTTTTCTTTTGGTGGGTGTTTTGAGTGTTTTTTGTTTGTTTTCGAGTGGTTTTAAATCCTTGTAAGAAGCAGAAAAATCCTCCATAGTATTCTAAAAAAGAAAGAAATAATATATAATTCAGCTTTTCATGTAAAACTAAAAGATTATTTATTTCATACTTTACATTATAGCTAAACTAATTTTGATCTTTGCTAGGTAGGGAATAATAAATTTTTTTAATTTTACCTTTTATAAAAAGAAAGCTCCTAGTAGTTGCAATGGAAGGTGTAGTAGATGTTGCTTCTCCGCTAGCTGTTGTAGAACTGGATGCTTTCTGTGTGAAAACGGTGGCTCTTAAATAGCTAAAGTTGCACCGATTAAATTCTATGAATCAGCATTTTGTCCACGCGAAAACCAATGCTTTCGCGGGAATAAAAAAGTTATTTTCACGCGAATGGAAACCGTTGCTTTCGCGGGAATACACATTTTATTTTCACGCGGATACAAACCAATGCTTTGGCAGGAATAAATAGTTTATTTTCACGCGAATAGAAACTGTTGCTTTCGCGGGAATACAAATTTTACTTTCACGCGAATACAGACCAATGTTTTCGCGTGAAAATAAAATATTTATTCCCGCGAAAGCAACGGTTTCCATTCGCGTGAAAATAAATTATTTATTCCCGCGAAAGCATTGGTTTGTATCCGCGTGAAAATAAAATTTGTATTCCCGCGAAAGCAACAGTTTCTATTCGCGTGAAAATAAATTATTTATTCCCGCGAAAGCATTGGTTTGTATCCGCGTGAAAATAAAATGTGTATTCCCGCGAAAGCAACGGTTTCCATTCGCGTAAAAATAAATTATTTATTCCCGCGAAAGCTATGGTTTGTATCCGCGTGAAAATAAAATTTGTATTCCCGCGAAAGCAACAGTTTCTATTCGCGTGAAAATAAATAAATTATTCCCGCGAAAGCTATGGTTTGTATCCGCGTGAAAATAAAATTTGTATTCCCGCGAAAGCAACAGTTTCTATTCGTGTGAAAATAAATTATTTATTCCCGCGAAAGCATTGGTTTGTATCTGCGTGAAAATAAAATGTGGATTCCCACGAAAACAACGGTTTCCATTCGCGTGAAAATAAATTTTTTATTCCCGAGAAAGCATTGGTTTGTATTCGCGTGAAAAGTAATTATTTATTCCCGCGAAAGAAACAGTTTCTATTCGCGTGAAAATAAATTATTTATTCCCGCGAAAGCTATGGTTTTGTATCCGCGTGAAAATAAAATTTGTATTCCCGCGAAAGCAACAGTTTCTATTCGCGTGAAAATAAATTATTCATTCCCGCAAAAGCATTGGTTTGTATCCGCGTGAAAATAAAATGTGTATTCCCGCGAAAGCAAAGGTTTCCATTCGTGTGAAAATAAACTTTTTATTCCCGCGAAAGCATTGGTTTGTATTCGCGTGAAAATAAATTATTTATTCCCGCGAAAGAAACAGTTTCTATTTGCGTGAAAATAAACTGTGTATTCCAGCGAAAGCAACAGTTTCTATTCGCGTGAAAATAAATTATTTATTCCCGCGAAAGCAACGGTTTCCATTCGCGTGAAAACAAATATTTATTC
The DNA here is from genome assembly GCA_945261195.1 of Cryptosula pallasiana. Taxonomy (NCBI): domain Eukaryota; kingdom Metazoa; phylum Bryozoa; class Gymnolaemata; order Cheilostomatida; family Cryptosulidae; genus Cryptosula; species Cryptosula pallasiana. Next base: position 26,388,317 of record OX183131.1, on the reverse strand, counting down.
CCGCGAAAGCAGCGGTTTCCATTCGCGTGAAAATAAATTATTTATTCCCGCGAAAGCATTGGGTTGTATTCGCGTGAAAAAATACTAATTCATAGGAGTTAATCAGTGCAACTTTACCTATTCAAGAGCCACTGTTTTCACACAGAAAGCATCCAGTTCTACAACAGCGATCGGAGGAGCAACATCTACTACTACATCCACTAACTATTAAAAGTTTTTCTGAGTGAATTTGAAAGTTTTCATTGAATTTAAGACTTAATTATCTGACTTAATTATCTCACTTAATTATTTGTTTACTTAAAAAGTAATGCTTTTACACAATAAATCACTCGTTCCAGCAACAGTAACTGAAGACTCGACATCTACTATATAATATACCAACTGACTACTAGGAGTTTTATTCACAAGGTAAAATTTATTAGCAGTACGTTTAACTTACCTTTTTATGTGCTATTGTTACTTCTATTAAAAGTAATGATTTTATTGTTATTATAGCACTATGGAAACAGAAGAGGAGGATCCTGATGTAGACATACATAAGGAATGGGAATGGCTCATGAAAAATCAAAATGATATCAGTTTTTCAAATGCTGATAATGAATACATGAATGACGAATGTAATGCTGAATATGAAAATAAAATGGAGATGGAACTTGAAAATGCTTTTCAAGACACACCTTCAACTTCTCAAGTTTCAGCAACTACTGAAAATACGATAGTCTTTGATATGCAGTAAGTTTTTAAAATCATAAATTAATAATGTTAGTAGAATAATTCTTTTTGCTGGTTTTTTAGAGTTATCTCATGAATCAGCAAAAATAATGCGTTATCTCTTTATTGTAGACAGGACTCAGAATATCAGAGAATGAATGCAAAAGAGGGAGTTGAGAATTCATCTAATAGTACACAGTAAGTTTTTAAAAACCTAACTAATAATAATGTTTGAGTCATTTTTTTCCAATTCCATTTTAAAAATTAATTGATAATATTGTTTAAGTCATTTTTTCTTCTTTTACATTTCATACAAAATGTATGTGAATGTTTTATAGAACAACTAATATGTGTTAACATTTCTATTGTAGACAAAGTTTAAATTATCGGGAGGAGAATGTAGAAGAAAAAACCCCTGAAATTTCCCCTAATTGGAAATGGTTAGAAGAAAATCTCATTTGTTTTCGTTTACCTGATGAAACAATCAATCAAACAGGGTTTGGTGCTGAACCTTCATCATCAAAGACTAACATAATAGCTCAAGATATAGAGCCAGTTGTGGAGGAGATAGTTGAAGAAAATGAGAATGATCCAATGATAGAAAATGAAGAAGAAGAAGAAGAAGAAGAAGAAGAAGAAGAAGAGGAAGAAGCACAAGAGGAAGAACAAGAAGAACAAGAAATGGAAGATTTAAATTTTGAAAGACCTACCCGAGTATCAACCCTAGGTATTGTTGATGATAGCATAGCTCCAACTTTTCAAGATGAAGAATGGGATGATTTGATAGCTAGATATTGGGGAGCTATGAAAACCAAACATAGAGCTGGAAAAGTCATAGAACTTTTAAATGTAAGACTTTGGGATGGGATTCCAAGAGACCAAGCTGATACCTACCAAAATGACTATCATGATTCAAGAGTGTTAGAATTGCTAAAAAAAGTTTGGAGACAATTGAGCTCGAGAGCGAAAGTCAACTGTAGCGTAGGTTGTATACTAGAAAACAAAAATGATGGTGAACTCCGATACTTCCACTCATCATCAAACAATGCTACCGTATATCCAAAAGCTAAACTGATTGAAACTGAAGGAGGTCTTGATGACTTTTTTGTTGATGTTATGGAGACTGATCATCGTACAAATAGTTTGAGACGGAGACCAAATACGACTTGGAGATTGATGTTAATCACAAACATTTCGTTTTATTTCTACAAACTACTCGGAATGGGAAAAGTTGGATCACCACCAGAGCATTTACCCTCTCACCTCATCAACAACAGACACATACGAACCATGTTAAAAAACACAAAAGGAATGCGGATTACTGACAATCTTTGTTTTTTTAGATGTCTAGCATTACACAAAAACTACAAAAAAACACCGGATTTGCAAAAGATCCGATAATGAAGGAGGTAAAGGAGTACCAACAACAATATCATAGTTTCATCTATGGTGATAGCACTAAAAACTATGATGGGAAAGAAGTAACAGAAGCTGATTTATTGCATTTGGAGCAAGCATTTCAACTGAAGATAACAGTATTTTCTTTAAATGATGATATGACTTCAACAGTTATTTGGAATTCAAACTCTAGTTACAAGGAAAATCTATATTTGGATTATTATATCAATCACTTCAGTCTTATTACAAACTTGGAAGGATATGTCAGAACCTATAGATGTCCAACGTGTTCTACTTGTTATGACAGATTGGGGAATTTGAAAAGACACAGATGTTCAATTTCAGACGCAACAAATCTGGAGTTTTCTGCAGGGCAATACAAACCTACCGCTACAATATTCGACAAACTGAAGATTCAATTCGGGATAGATATCGGGTCAGATGATTCCTTGAGATACTTTCCGTTTTTTGCAACATTCGATATAGAGTGTTTGTTACCTAATTGCGAAAAAGATCGAGATACAGACACAACCATTTACACTAACGAGCATCAACTTTTAAGTATTTCAATTTGTTCAAATGTACCGGGCTTCAACAACCCACGTTGTATTGTCAATAACGGAGATGACGATGAGTGTGTTGAAAAACTCATTGAATACTTGGAAGATATTAGTGAAGAATCATATAGCCGATTGGAAGAACAATTTTCACAAATCATAAAACAGATAGAAGGTGAATTACAACGATTGGAAAAAGCTGAAGAAAAGTTTCGTACTGATAATGAACAAAATCGTTTCAGACGGAGAACAGGAGCTGAAAAAGTTCTGGATGATTTGTACAGCTATATGAAAAAACTTCCTATTCTAGGATTCAATTCACAGACTTATGATGTCAATGTGATGAAAGGAAAACTGCTTCAAAAATTGAAAGATGTCTCCGGCAAAGATTTTGATTTTGTTATAAAAAAAGGAAACAAGATGCCTGTTATCGGAATAGGATCTTGTTTGTTTTTAGATTGTACAAACTTTATCGCTCCTGGATATAACTATGAAATGTATCTCAAAGCATACAAATGTGAAGCCGGAAAAGGATTTTTTCCTTATGAATGGATGAAAGACTTGGAACAACTTAATCAAGAACATCTACCTCCAAGAGAAGCTTTTTACAGTTCTTTAAAACAAAAGAACATCAGTGAAGAAGAGTACATAATTTGTCAAGAAGCGTGGAAAGATAACGACATGAGGACAATGAGGGATTTTTTAAAATGGTGCAACAACTTGGATGTAAAACCATTTGTTCAAGTGTTGGAAAGACAAAGATCGATCTACAGAGAGCATGGGATTGATATGTTAAAAGACGGTATATCTTTACCAGGATTAGCGATTCGATGGATGTTCAACAAAGCTCCTCAACCACCTCCTCCATACCTCTCTACACACTTGGATTTCCATAAACTTGGTAACTCGTTTCGACAGACTCTCCCAATTTGTCTGATTGACAACTGCAATGCAGAGCTTTATCCTCTAATAAAGAAAAACATAGTTGGTGGACCAAGTCTAGTGATGCATAGATATCACGAAAAAGGTATAACTAAAATTAGAGAACATTGGTTGGGAAAAGAAGCAAAAGTTTGTGATAGAATCTATGGAGTTGATGCAAATGCGCTCTATTTATGGTGTATGATGCAATCAATGCCTACTGGTTATCATCGAAGAAGAAAAATCGAAAACTCCTTTGTTGCTGAACCAGTAAAATTTAGCAAGGTAGCTCATAGTTGGTTACAGTTCCAAATGTTTTCAAAAAAAATCAATATCAAGCATCAGCTCAATGGAGGAGAAGTTGCTCTTGGACAGCGAGGATTACCAGTTGATGGATTCTGTGTTGAAAATCGTCATGTCTTTCAATTCCACGGGTGTTTTTGGCATGGGCACAACTGCTCTTATAACAATGCTAAAGAACAAGAGCTTCAAGCTAGTGGAAGAAAATCAAAAGCAAACCTGTTTAAAACTACGATGGAAAATGAAGAATATCTTCGAGCGCTAGGTTACACTGTAATCTCGATTTGGGAGTGTGAGTGGATGAAACGTGTAAAAACTCATACAAATTTACAAAAATTTGTCAACACGTTTTACAATTCTTTTTACCCTAAAATACTTGAAAAAAAACTAAATCAAGAAGAAGTGTTGTCGAGAGTTCAATCAGAGGAATTCTTCGGATTTGTTGAATGTGACATCGAAGTTCCTGAGGAACAGGAAGAAAAGTTCTCCGAAATGCCCCCGATTTTTAAAAATACAATGTTAACCAGAGAACCCTTGAGCGAAGAAATGAAAGTCTTTGCTGAAGCCGAAGGGTTTTTAAAGACTCCTCAACGCTCATTAGTTGGAAGTATGTACGGAGATAAGATATTGCTAATGAGCCCTTTGTTAAAATGGTACTTGAAACAAGGATTGAAAGTCACCAAAGTTTATCAGCTAATAGAATATATTCCTAGAAAAGCTTTTGAAGCTTTTGGAACATCAGTTTCAGACGCTAGGCGAATGGGAGATGTAGATCCTAGTCAAGAATTACTCGCTACTACTAGCAAGTTGGTAGGAAATGCTGCTTATGGAAAAACAATCACTGATAAAGAAAAACACACCACCATCAAGTTCATTGAAGGGGCGAAAAAAGCTTCATTTCGTATCAGAGGGAACAAATTCATCTCCATGGAAGAGATAGCAGATGATTTTTATGAAATCGTAACCTGTAAACGACTAGTAAGTTTTAAAAACAATTATTTTGCAATTCAAAATTTATATTCTCCAAGTTTACTTTGCTAATCAGTATCACCATCATTTCAGCTAACTATGAACGTTCCAGTACACTTGGGTTTTTCCGTGCTACAGTATGCTAAACTGAGAATGCTACAGTTTTACTACGACTTTATGGATAAGTAAGTAAAACCTAATTCCCTACCATTATTATGTATAAGTAAGTAAAACTTCCAAATAATTGAAATCGAAACAATCTTTTTATTTATAGATATATTGACAGAAGTGATTTCCAATATGTTGAAATGGATACAGATAGCGCATACATGGCGTTGAGCGGAACATTAGAAACACTGGTAAAACCAAGTATGAAAAAAGAGTTTTACAATGAATATGGTGATTGGTTTCCACGCCCATACTGTGACAAACATAGGGATGAGTTTTTAAGAACCAAAACAATGGGTTTAGAATGGAGCATGCAAGACTGTTGTGAAAAAGTACTAAAACATGGAAAAAGAACACCCGGACTGTTTAAAGAGGAATTTACCGGAGATGGAATTGTTGCGCTTAACTCTAAATCCTATTACTGCTGGGGAGAAAAAGGAAACAAGTTTAGCTCAAAAGGTTTGAACAAACGAATTAATCAATTGAACAAAGACAGTTATCTAAATGTACTGAACACAAAAAAGTCGTTTATGGGTAAAAATCGAGGATTTGTAGTAAAGGATAAAAAAATGTTGACATACAGCCAAATAAAGCGAGGACTCACATATTTTTATGCTAAAAGACGAGTGTGTTCTGATGGAGTATCTACTGAACCTACTTTGGCTTAAATAAAAACCTTCATAATAGACTTCTTTTACCACAGTTACTATAACTATATATATATATATATAAAATACAAGAAATCTTTTATCATCCTTATAAATATCGATAGCGAATAGATGAATATTTAACCTCATCATTCAATATATTTTATAGCATTCAATGTATATATGAGTTCGAATTATGTATCTAGCTATATTATATGAGGAGATTTTGCCCCTACTTATTATGTAATAAATGTATATAATCATACATTGATTCACTTTTAATCAATGTATTTATTCAAGGTAGATACATCTCCTCTCTCAAGATGCTATATGAGTTCGAGTTATGTGAAGAAATTATCAAAACTTAAATGCCATACATTCAAAATCTATATGTCATATAAGTTCAAGTTAAGTAACAAAAATAATCAAAACTCAATTGCCACTTAAATGCCACTCAAATGCCACTCAAATGCCCCTCAAATAAAATACAATATAAACTCGGCGAATTCACCCAACGCCGTAACTCATTGCCTCAACTCCAAGGTCTAATCCACAAAAAAACACTTGGTAGGGAGATCTGCTCATATATTACTACTTGTGCGACTCTACCCTCCTGACTTATTATATTGTGGTTTTTTCATCCCTCAAAGTGCTTCTTGGATCTGCAAGGACACAACTTCTACAGATTCTGTGTCTTGTAATACTACAACAAAATATGTTTTGAATCAAGAGGAATGTGAAATGGGTATTACAAATAATACGAAAGGACTTACTCAAAATACAAAAGTATATCGAAATGGGAATTTATGTGCATTTCAATACAATCGCAAACGTTTGATCTGTCCAATGAGAAGACAGTTTATGACATACAAGTTTGCATGCGTGCAATGTGTTCATTCCGATCATTCGATCAACAAGGAACCAAAACCAGTTAACATCACTAACATCAAAGATTCATCACTTTCGACTTTTGACAGTTTCAAAACTAGTGGAGTGTTTTATAGCAACAAAATTGATAAATGTCTAGCTGGAGCTATGGAAAAAAAGGATGTCTTGGTTTTTTCACCTTTTGAAAGAACTATACGATATAAAGATGAAAATGGGGAAAACTGTGTGAGACTCTATCCTTCTGACTATATATATTGCGGTTTTTTCATCCCTCGAAACGCTTCTTGGATCTGTAAGAGTAAAGATTCTACAGATATCAAGGAATCAATTCCAGCTAACATCACTACCATCAATGATATCGAAGGTGTAAATGAGGAATCAAATCCAGCTAACATCACTAACATCAATAAAATCAAAGGTGTGAATTCAACATTTTCGAGTTTCGACAGTTTCAATGTCAGCGAAGTATTTTATGCCGACGAAATCGATGAATGTATAGATGGAGTTATGGAAAAAAATGATGTCTTATTTTTTTCACCTTTTGAAAAGAGTATTCGATATAAAGATGAAAATGGAACAAACTGTGTGAGACTCTATCCTTCCAACTATTTACATTGCGGTTTTATTATCGCTCAAAACGCTTCTTGGATCTGCAAAGGCAAAACTTCTACAGATACCTTGAGCTGCAATACGCCAACAAAATACACTCTGAATCAGGAGGAATGTGCAATAGGGGTTAAAAATAATACGGAAGGTCTTACTCAAAATACAAAACTATTTTGGAATGATGAATTATGTGTATTTGAATCCAAGACCTCACGTTTGATTTGCCCACCAACAGAAGAGTTTGAGACAACCAACTTTGCATGTGTGGAATGCAATCATTTGACCGACGAGAAGCCGAAAATAGCTACTATCATCACTAACATCAATGGTATTGAAGGTGTAAATTTGTCATTTTCGAGTTTTGAAAGTTTGAAATCTATTCAAAACAAGATTATCATCAGCATCACATGTCAAGGAGATAACAAAGACAAATGTGATCCCAAAGTTATATATATAGAACTTTAGTTGGAGCATATTAACCAAAGTCCACCGAAATGCAAGACAGTTAACTCTAGACGATGAAAGCATAAACTAGGTTAAAAGTCTCTCTCTCTGAATAAAAATGAAATATCGAATCTATCTTCTATTATTCCCAATCTTAAGCGCTTATTGTCTTGCAACAGAGATTCAACCATTCACTTTATCTCAAACAGCTTCCGGATGTTTTTCGGGAATTCTTAATATGGAAGCGGTTAATTCAGCAACTCATATTTTAGGAAAAAACTTAAAATATCGTATGCTTACACTCACATGTTTCATGCAGTTTTCTCTCCAACGTAGAACCTGTGACACTTATGATATGTGGCCTCAAGAATACTTTGTTTGCAAAACCGATGAAGCTTTAAATTACATTCGTTTATACGACAAGGGATTACTACCTACGATTCGAAGAACAACTTCAACAATCACCACAACTCCGCAGACAACGACGACGACAACAAAAATTACAAACGAGTCACTAGTTCCAGCTTTATCACTATCAATTCCTTCTCTTCCACAAGCTCTGGGTTTAGTCGATTTAATTTTGGAACAGCCAAGCCCTACAAACTCTACTATATACAATTATGAAGAAATCGAAACAACTACTGATTGTATGTGTGATAGATACATCATATGCGAAAACAATTCAGCAGCAATTACAAATTCAACACCATCGATTTATAGAGTTTTTATTTATAATGACTTGGAGGATTTTTCAAAACTTTCTCTATCTATATTGGAAGATAGTAAACTTAAACTTGAAGAAAATCTTGTCATCGCGATTGAACCTGAATGTGATGATATTTCTTGTAAAGTCATCAAATACTTTACAAATTAAAAAGTTTTTATAGGCTTTAACACTATATATTCATCCTATTACACTTTATTATGATATATATTTTATTACATTCTCCAGTAAGCAAATAATGTAATACTTATTATGTAATAATAAAACTATAACAATAACTATAGCGTTGTAGATGGTTATATCATATACAAAAACAATTCAGTGGTAATTACAACTCCATCAAAAATGTTGTCATATGAGTGCCATACATTCGATGCTCTATGAGTTAAAGTTATGTATTTAATTATGTAAAAAATTATCAAAACTTGAATGCCATACATTCAAAATCTATAAGTTCAAATTAAGTAAAAAAATAATCAAAACTCAAATGCCACTTAAATGCCACTCAAATGCCACTCAAATACCCCTCAAATAAAATACAATATAAACTCGGCGAATTCATCCAACGACGTAACTCATTGCATAACCCCCAAGATCAAATCCACAAAAAAACACTTGGTAGGGAGATCTGCTCATATATTACTACTCTTGGTTTTACTGCAGTGGCACATCTATCCCCTCTTTCACCTTCACAGCTTCTACACTTGGTTTTACTGCAGTGGCACATCTATTCCCTCTTTCACCTTCACAGCTTCTACACTTGGTTTTACTCTAGTGGCACATCTATTCCCTCTTTCACCTTCACATCTTCTACACTTGGTTTTACTGTAGTGGCACATTTATTCCCTCTTTCACCTTCACATCTTCTACACTTGGTTTTACTGTAGTGGCACATCTGTTCCCTCTTTCACCTTCACATCTTCTACACTTGGTTTTACTGCAGTGGCACATCTATCCCCTCTTTCGCCTCCACATCTTCTACACTTGGTTTTAGTAAACTGCTGACTTATAAAGGTTTTAGTTAACTGCTGACTTATAAAGGTTTTAGTTAACTGCTGACTTATAAAGGTTTTAGTAAACTGCTGACTTATAAAGGTTTTAGTTAACTGCTGACTTATAAAGGTTTTAGTAAACTGCTGACTTATAAAGGTTTTAGTTAACTGCTGACTTATAAAGGTTTTAGTTAACTGCTGACTTATAAAGGTTTTAGTTAACTGCTGACTTATAAAGGTTTTAGTAAACTGCTGACTTATAAAGGTTTTAGTTAACTGCTGACTTATAAAGGTTTTAGTTAACTGCTGACTTATAAAGGTTTTAGTTAACTGCTGACTTATAAAGGTTTTAGTAAACTGCTGACTTATAAAGGTTTTAGTTAACTGCTGACTTATAAAGGTTTTAGTAAACTGCTGACTTATAAAGGTTTTAGTTAACTGCTGACTTATAAAGGTTTTAGTTAACTGCTGACTTATAAAGGTTTTAGTTAACTGCTGACTTATAAAGGTTTTAGTAAACTGCTGACTTATAAAGGTTTTAGTTAACTGCTGACTTATAAAGGTTTTAGTTAACTGCTGACTTATAAAAGTTTTAGTAAATTGCTGACTTATGAAAGTTTTAGCTCTGGTGAAAACAACATCAACTGAGGTACAATAAGAGACATCAGGCTCAAAGCATGACAGCACTTACCACTTTTTGGTTCAGTTTCTGAATATTCAAGTCTTAAGCAGCAGATTGATGTATTAAATAACCCTCTAGGCATACTCAGTCCTAATTTACAAGCTTGCCAAAAAGCCATTGACCTCAAATGCCCGTCGCATCTGCCAATATTCAGCTTACTATAACTTCCATTGATTACCGTGTACGTCATCTTCGGGTTGTGGGCGTGGTCAATTATAATAAATAATAGCAAATTTTTATAAATGAAGTTACATCGTCTGCGTTTAAAATAAACTCTGATTGGGTAATTCATTTAGTCTTAGGTTTACTGAAGGCCATTTGCAACAGGAATAAAGAATCCTTACGAAACACCCCATCAAAATTAAGTTCTAAGATTTAATGTTTGGATTTACTGTTACGCGCCATTTTATCTGGCTTGAATCTGCACGCTGCAAGCATAAAATCGGAATTAGTGGCTTCTGTCAATATGGATGTAATTAGTGCACACGCATAGTAAATAAAATCAATGCTTGTTTATTACGCAACTTTAATATGTGCAAGGCAACAACAGACGATTGCGGGATTTGTCCAGTTGTCCAACGTGATCACAAACAATCACAAGGATCATCTCATCTCATACTCTTTACAGCAACAGTATCAAAAAAAATTGTGCTTCTTTTGGTGAGTAAGGGAACAATAATTAGTATTCATACAAGAAGAATGGACAGTAGTATGTAGGTAGGTAGACTAATGATAAATGAAAAAATAATACAAACAAATAGCGGGATCTGATTGGTCAGAAAAATACTGCGCAGCAGAGAAGTAAATACCCGAAGATGAGGTCAATTTTAAGCAGTGTAAAAATTGGCGAGCATTTTTTAAAGAGGGTTACTTCGCAGGCTTGTAGATCAGCACTGAGTAGGCCTAAAGGGTTGTTCAATACATCAATCTGCTGCTTAAGATTTAAATACTTACAAAATCAACAAAAAATTGTTCAATGCTGGGATGCTTTAAAAGCAGAAACACCACCCTCAGCAGCTTTGTAGATCCGCATTACATATTGCCATTGACAAGGTTTCAAGAAGTTGCCTTCAAGCAGATCTGTCATAAGTTCTTGCTACTTTGTTATTCCAAAGAAGCGTGTCTGTCAGTTATAGGTTAAGCACACTGGACAATGAGTAGTTCAGTACAAAATTATTTGGCCGGATCAACTTTTATCCCTAATAACGGAGTGGAAGTTCCTCTACCACACTGCAAAAAGGAAGGCAACTGCTGTATTGTAGTGGATTTTGGGGGGGCCGACCAAACGTCCACCAACAACACCTCACTCCAGAGGTCAACTTCCAACAGAGGAGTATACCGACTCCACAACTGTTCTCAGAGCCAACGGCTCAAACGCACAACTCAATGTCTTGTTGAATATGCCATAGTTTATTATACAGCGTAACCAGAAATGCATAATAACGGTAAATGTATTATACTACTTGGCTCAATCACAAGCGGAATCCCAATACAATACAAAGAATAATGAGAAGTGTTATGCTTTTTATAGGCAGAACAGGATTAAAACATAGGCCCAAATAAGGGGCAACAAATCAGAAATGGCAGGAAGTAGTTACACTAATCAGAACATGAGATATGAATAAGTGATACAATCATTGGTTAATATAGGATTAAACATGCAAGGCGCCCAGAAGTAGGGGGCGGAGCTTATCAGTCAATCTTGCTGATTCATGATGGTGCAATGAGTAGATCTAGTTCCTGGTCCTTAAAGCTTGTGGTCCTTGGCTTTGGTCTTGTCTGAGGACAGCTATGCTGAAAAGTCGGGCTCCTGCATCTTTGGTATCAGTTTAGGTTCTCAGGCTATAGTAATTCTTTCCTCACCTACCCGGTATAGGGTCGGTAGTAGCACTGCAGAGCCGGTAGTGTATGCTGCAGGGCCGGCAGGGTGTGCTGCAGGGCCGGTGGTACCTCTGCAGGGCCGGCAGTAAATGCTGCAGGGCGGGTAGGGTTTCTACCGGCTGACTTGCTTGTGTTCTGGCTGTGCCAGGCTCTATTTAGGCGTGCCTGACACCCAGCAGTTGTCAGGGGGACCTTGCGCAATGATAGTAGTCACAAAATTCCACCACATTATTATATCAATAGACTTATGGATCTTGGATAGTACATGTTATACTACTAAATACACTGAGACTAATAAAGATCTGTTTTTTAGCATGGTGTAGTTTGTCCAAATTGAGGCAGCATCTGTATTCAGAGCGGTCCCCATTGTAGTTGATTGGGTAGACTCCATCGAATTTAACATTGTGTACCCATGAGTGAAAAGAGCTAGTCATTATGAATGTTTGTTGGCTAGGAGTGGCTGCGTCTAGTGGGTCGCAGAAAACTAGTATCATACTGTGGAGGATTCATATGATTGCTAGTGACCCAAAATTTCTTCCCCCTCAGTTCCCCTGACCTTGTATCCCTTGTTACCCCCGAAGAGTGCTGTCAGAATCCTCTCCCTTGAATGAAAGTGCCCCGAAATTACTGTACCACAGAGGCCCACTACCCCAGGCCCTGTATCCACCCTGTATGCTAGGTATATAAGTAAATAACAGCTATACCGGCTCTACCACGGATCTGCCAGGGATAAATAGCTGCCAAAACTGGGTAATACAGGGAGAAATGGCTCCCAAGAGAAGCCTGGGCTGCTGAAAGATGTAGGAGCCTTCTGAAATAGAGTATAGAGGAAGAGCATTGGAGTGGAACAAAGACTAAAGACGGAGGAGAGATGAACTTATTAAATGGTGTGCCATGTGCACACAGCTGTGATTGACTGACATTGTTTACTTAATTGTGTTGTGTAGATTGATTGGTTAATGTACTGTATAATTGTATAGGATTGGCTCGCCCTAATAAGGGAGCATGCCTTCCTGGTCACTTCCTATAAAAGGAATTGTTGCCGATCAGGAAGGTAGAAGTTCCGTGGATTATGTTAGAGTTATATTATATTGCTAAATAGAATGTGTCAAATGTATTATTATTATTATTAGAAACTCACTATTATTTGTCTTTCGTACTTTCGAATGTTGTCTAAAGTCATAGTACATGGATGCCATTGTGTCGGTAGTGCAAGAGGAAAAACACTAGAATACTTAGTTTCAAGAACTTCCCAGTTATTAGCAATGTTGCACTCAAATGGGAGCAACTTTGGCCTCCTCAGTTTGTTCATTGTGAGTGAGCATTCAAAATTACTGAGATATTTGGCTTCCTATATGCTCTACCTGGTCGGACATCGGCATAAAAATAATTTGGCCCTAGTTGATAGCACTCTCCATAATAACTATGGAGTCATGCTATTAAAACATGCCCCTCTGTTTTTTTCGGAAGAGTAGCCGGTGTAACGGCGGGCATGGGCATAGGGTGCTGCTCAAACAAGCTCCGCTTATGAGACCCGTCTTTAGGGTTGCCCACGAGGCACAGCACAATCAAACAAACATGTATTCATATGCGTTTCATATTAGGTGGGTTTTGTTTGCTTTATTATAGATACACCGAGAGACTAGTTAGAAGTGCGTCAAGTTTGATGCAACAGAATGGCTAATAGTGTAACAAGGCATAAAATCCATCCCAATAAGCAATCTGAAATGTTAAAATACAAATGGGTGCGACCAGCAACACACAAATATGAAACAAGCTAATTATATAGTTACGTATATTATAACTTACACTGTGTTTGTTCTTTGTTACTTACCTATATCTTTATTAGTAGGAGAACAAATACAATGTAAGTGGTAACATATAGTACTGTGGTTGCTTTTGGTGGAGCCCTGTCATGATCAGAGTGTCAAAGAGGTGCCTCTGATAGCCCTTTGCCACAGACAAGCCAGTAGTTAGCATTGGTACAAGCTACAGATAGGGCCGGCAGAGTAGCCACCAAATACAAAGCATAGCCACCTATACTGGAATACTATTGGCAAGCTACTGGCAGACTAGCGGCAGACTATCAGGCACAGTACCGACCGAGGGAGAGTATCCTGGACCAGCAGCAAGATGGCTGCCATGATAAGAGGAATAAAACATAGCCATCTTAGATGCCTTCAAATGTCCGTATTCTAGACCAAAGGCTCCGAAAGGACCAAGGCTTATCTCAAAGACGCTGAGATATCTAGTGACAAGTCACATTGGCTATGGACCTATTAGCTCCGCCCCCTACTTCTGGGTGCCATTTATACCTAACCCAATACCTGTTACTCTATTAGATTATATAAATAACTTGTATATATCATTCACTTACCTATATATGTGTTATGCTTGATTGGTCCACTCATAAAGCAGGCCAACTACTGTGAGGGACGCTGGCACTCCTCTTTTAGAGAGACGCTATATTGTTTACAATCTCACCTAGCTACCTACGAACATTTACATTTACCTTTTCTCTCCCTGTAAATTTTATGCTTGCCAAACTGTACAATTCTATTTACAATCGCTAAACAATAATTAAATAAATTATTATTATTATTTGTGTACACTTTTCCACGATCGTTAGAAAAACTACTTTTGGGTGCTGTGAATGTAAGGCGTGGCTTACATAGATTTACCAATTCTATTTATGTGTAAATATTTGTGTTAAAAAAAATAAACTCAGAGTTAGCCGAGCTCTCAGAAGATTCTCTTACACCAAGAAGCAACACAGCTACAAGCACAAAAAACTACAAGCGCTGATAATGTCAACTATTAGCAAGCACGAGGCTTGGCGAAAAGTAAGAGCGGTTCGCCCTCTTACTGCGTATTCCCTTGCTACGGCGAGGAGTGTGACGCAAAGCACCTGGTGTCCTGATAGTTTGGCACTCGTTAAAGTTGGACGATAAGTTTGAAACAAAGTAGACAATAATTACAGAATAATTATTGTCGGCTATAACTAGTCGTTTTGCTCCAGATTCAGCTGCACACCTAAATGCACAAGTCAGCAAGCACTCTCCAGCAATAATTACAAATTATTGTGTACTGCTTTGGTTGATAGCAGAGCACATTCGGGAAGTGTAAAGGTGGCTCTACCACCCAGACATAAAGCAGGCCAACTACTTCCTGCGTGCTTTCTGTGGCTTGACCTATAAAAGGCCAAACTGTCCTGTATCCATTGCCACTTACCAAATGCTGTGGCATTTGCCATTTGTTGCCACTGCTACCATTGCTCTTATACTGGGGTTGTATGAGACAATAAATGTATAGACTTGAAAGCACCGTGTTGTACGTCTGAGCTGAGAGCTCTCCATTAGTTGTGGAGTTGAGATACTCTTCCATAACAGTTTCCTGGAGCCATTCCACTACTTTCTGGAGAGAGGAGATATTGGTTGTCAGTCCTGTACAGTCTGACCGCCAGACAGGCTGTGTCAGCATCCAGGGTGTCTGCCTGTATTCGAACGTTGGAGAACAGTTACTGGTTCTGTTGTATGGATGGGGGAATCCAGTACAGAAGTACTGTTGTAGAGCGATATGTTGTGTACACAAGTGTTATTATAGATAATGTCTCAATCATCCTGACAACACTCTTTTGTTAGCAACTAAATACAAATATATACCTTAGTTATCAAACAATTTTTATATAGAAAGTTTTTGTAGGCCCTGCAATGTTGCAACAAATAATTATTTGTTCAATAATAATAGAGTGAATAAAAGTTTGCTAGAACTAGATAAAGAAATAACAATAATTTTAATCAGGTAACAGCTGTGTTGTTATTTTATAGCTTTACATACCACAACTTAATTTTTGATGGGCAACCAGCAGTATTTTACTAACAACTAGCTATTTACAAGCTAGTATTGCTAAGTAAATGAAAATAAAGGAAATGGTTTGTAAATGTGTCAAAATGATAAAATTTTCTTTCACGAACTGCATTTTGGAGTGTTGTTTCCCCTTTGAGTTTTAAATGTCATAATTCCTAAACCTTTACGCTGCTGAAACAATGCACTACAGAAACATTTTACTTCTCTTCTTTAACCTCAAAGATTTTTATGAACCGAGTTCCCCAAATTCGGCAAAATATTCCACCAATAAACTACTGTTTTAAAATTTTTTAAAGTACCTCATTAAACCTTTGCACAGTTGAGCTCAATTCACTTGAGCTCATTATACCACTAGAGAAAAAAATTTGAGAAAAATAATGTAGGAAAACTAAAAAAATACTCAATTTTCCGACAAAATTTTTTGGAATGCTGAGTGCCAAACAATTGTATAATATCTCTTTAGCCATGACACATGGTATGTTTTTGCCTGAACAGTTGAAGCTAAACCTGATGAGCAGTATGGTACTGTGGTGGACTTTAATAGCATTACGTGTGCGCAGTTGTATTCCAACTGCTCTGGTATCACTTACATAGCAAATGGATGACCAGAACACCAGTACTAATTTACACCGAAATGAGGTACCATGCATCGGTATGGTACCGACCTTGCATCGGTACTATACCAACCCTGTACCGACCTTGCATGAGTCAGTACCAACCCTGTGGGATCCATACCTGGCCGGCAGGAAATGAGTCACCATAGCCTGGGACCTGGAAATAGCCTTTATGAGACAGAAGGCCATACCTGCAAGCTACCTACCGGTATATCCAAGAAATTAAAGGAGACAAGGCTGGAAAAAACAAGGAACTAATTACTATAAGTATGATTGTCTATGATCGGCTGGAGAGCACAGGACTCCGCCCACCATTTCTGGGGCCCAGTTACATTTAATCCCAAATGCTTGATCTCATTTGCTGGTATTTATATATGTATGCTTATTTGTTGTATTATGTACAATTGGTTATTGCCCTGTTTAACTTCCTGTGTTCTGCCTATAAAGGGCAGAGCTTTTGCTGTACACAATCAGTACTGTATTGGATCTTAGACTCACTCAAACTTTTTGGACAAGAATAAAGGCATATTTACTCTCAAGCTCTGAGTGATGCGTATGAGTCGAGGGCTCTATACTAGTTGTGGAGTAAAGAACACTCCTTCACTTCTGATTCGATGTTATACGAATCTGGTATTGCCTCTAGGAGAGAAGTAATTGGTGGCAGCATACCATCTGAATGCTACTGGAATTACTGTGCCAGCAAATAAAGAGTACCGCTGGTGACAGTGCTTAGTGGATTGAAAGCCCCCAAAGTCTGCTACAGTACTAATGGTGCAATGGTTCAGCATATGTACACAGTATGAGAGAAAACTGATTTACAGTGACGTCTGCTTGTTGGACGTTCAGATTTAAAAAACATACTTTTGTGCATTAAGAAAGGATCAAATCAACAATTTTGGACATAAAGGAGCCACTTAAAGCCATGGATCACAAATATTAGTAACAAGTTGAATTTAGCCGAATTCCACATTTTCAATAGACAGCTAAGCATGATGCTGAACATGCTAAATTTTGTGCTTTTAGACGTTGTCATTCTCAAAATACAAGATGTTTAGGTTAATTTGTATACTTTTTGAGTAATGTCGTAGCTGGTGCATCACAGGGGTATCCATTCGCCATTTCTTTCTCAGGCCTCAATAAAGAGAGGCCCCAACCCACTGCCAGAACAGCTAACAAGTCTTGTAACACCTCAAGTTGAGGCTCTCAGTTAAGTCTTTCAGCTAATAGTTCATATTTAGTAACAGTCATAACATTACAGCTAAAAAGTTCACTCAATATGAGTACTTGCTGTACCCACAGCTAATCAAATGCAATGAGTTCTCTCTCCTTTCCATTTTAAATGTATCCTCATGGCAGAATCATTAGAGGCACTTTACACATCACCCCAATCACTCATAAATAGGGTGGTGTTGTAGTGGACTTTACCAGTCACCATAAGTGACCACTACTTTCTAAGGTCCCCTCCCCCCCTCTGATAGCCTATAGGACTCTGGCATCCCTCCAATAAGTAATTTACAAGCCCGGTATTTAATTGTAAGTAACATATCTGCTCATACAAGCAATGCAGACATTATCAGGGTAATTAGTACCCGGCCCTGGAGAAATAAATACAGCCTAAGAACCTCTTGGAACCAAATCCAGGTGATTACCATCGTCAGAAGTGGACAAACTAGGATTCAAGGCTGTCAAAGACCAAGAACTGTTGGAGAGTGCCCATAGAAGTGCCCATAAAGTGCTAAAGTGCCCATAGACTCGGCCCTTTACTTCTTGGCACCATTTTCCTTTAATTTATTGATCTATTTGTCATTGGTTAGTAATTTTATACATTCTGTTATTGGTCAACACGTGTAATTCTTATGTGTGATTGGAGTATTTGGCAATCTAGGCCAAACACTTGTGTAACTTCCAATAGCTCTGCCTATAAAAGGCAGAGCTATTGTTCAGTTTATTGCATTACATTACATTACAGCATTACGACTGGTTACTATTGTATGCCACCTTATATTCTGGATAAGAATAATTGCTTGTAATAGTCGAGTGTATGTCTGAGCCATGGGCTAGCTATATTTGGTAAACTCATGTGTTCTCCTTTACGACTACTTGCAAGTGCCATTCCGGAACAGGGTCAGCTCTGGGAAGAGGTTGACTGTTCATTGCCAGGCCTTGAGAGGCTGACTGTCTTGTTGTGCCAGCAGACAGAAGTTTGTCCGGTGACAATGTTAGGGGAGAAGTAGCAGGATGCCAAAACCCACTACAGGGTTCGACAGTTTGTAAAATCCACGGAAACACTCAATCAACTGAGAGAAAAACTGCAGGTTATAATTTGACTTCACAACTCTTCCATCAGTCAGAAAGCCATTAAAGACTGAGACTATCTAGTTATGGACACAAATACTTCAATGAATTTATAAGTATAGAGATAATAGACTTGTCACACAACATTCATTATTTCTAGGTGATATGTCTTCGTTGTCTTTTCAACCAAAAAAGTGTGCAAGTTTTAACTAGGCTACAGATTATCTTATGCTGGCAACTTTGGTACTTATAGCAAGCAGTGTACGCATAAATGACTAAGTGTCTGCAATCTAAGACAAAAATTACTCCTACAGTGTAGTAACCCAAACACTTTTGTTTGTTAGCGGAGGTACTTGATCTCTAGAACTTCTCTATAATACCACCAAAATCTTACATTTGGGAGACAACATTTCATGAAAGTAACAAGTCCTGCTGATAGTTCTATAGCGCTCATGTTGTGTGGTATCGCTACATTAGGTAATATCACGCATCAGTTCTTCCTGTAGCCAATACATTAATCACTCCCTAGACAAAGCAATAATTATAGGTATTATGATTATTTAATTAATAACTTAAAACTGCACTCGTCGTCAACATAGAAGTGCAGAAACCAAAAACATTGTGTTGTGTACATCAACTAATATCAGAGTTGGTGCTGTCAAATACAGTTTAGGAACAGGGAAAGATTTATATTTTTTTTTATAAAGTGAAAATCAAGCAAAGATCTACATCCAATGTTGTCAAAAGCTACAAAAGATACTTCAAACCAAATTCTATGACAGATTATAATTGAAGATAAGAAAACAACTAGACCAATGCCATTCAACATTTTGAACTTAGTAAACTAAATATAGTTGGAAAGCAAGCTGAAGTTATTGTAACTTGGAGTTGTCTGCTTTACTGAAAGTGGCATGAGGAGACGACTGCTGATGATAAACTTGCAGGCACACATTGAAATACTGTAGTTTAATATATGTCACCAAGTTGATTACACATAGCAAGTGTTTTCACAGAAACTTGATGTTTTATACTTTTAAACTTTATGAATAATATTTTGAAATCTATATTTTATTAGACGAGTTAGTTTTTGTGTGATCCTTTGTTGAGTTTACACCATAAATCTCAACACTTTGAAGTTGCACTCTTGTAAAATATAACTTTATTAATGAACCGAGATGTTCACAGTCTGTAACTTGACTAAAGCTCTCTCTGCTATAGCATAAAGGATCAACGGTATATAAGTCCTTACCATAACTCTTGGGTGGGAAGGGAAGGGGATGCGTGAGTGGGGAAAATTGCAGAAGTTGATGCGTGAGATGCACAGAAGTGGCTTTCACAGAGTAATTTTGTGTAAGCAAATGCATAACAATAATGGTTTGCGGTAGGCCCAAGTGGAAAATAATCACATGAGACTCACTGACCCACAAACCAAAAAACCCTTCTCAGAAATAACCACACTAGTACTAGTGGCTCCTACAGCAGCTCCCAAGTGTATATCAGAATACCTCCCAACCAAACAAATAAACAGCCATTCCTCCTGGATATCACTTCTTGTCATTTAGTATTAGTTGATTATTCAAGTGATGCCACCTTTTATAGTTTACAAAAATCTTTTAAATTTTGACCTAGCAGCTTGCAAAGCACAATAATCAGCAGTAATAAACCTTTCACTCACTTTGTATGTTTTATCATAAAGTAATGAACTTAAATAATATTGATTGTTGCGGCTGTTTCGTTTTTATGAAATTTTTCTAGTCCATTAGAAATTATTATATTCAATCAAGTTATTTTTGTTGAAGTTTTTATTGATAAACCTAATACTATTAGTTTGCTTAGCTCTGAACTGTGGCTGGCTGCCATGAATCATTTATACAAAGTAATAATAATGCATTGTTCCATTATTACTTACCTTCACAAATATCTAAGTGTTGGGTGCATACACATCCTCTTGATTGCTGCCATTGCTGCTAACCATTGCATTTATTATTATTACATGGAGCCACTAAACGCCAAACATACATCATATAATGATGTCTCTGGTAAACACCTTGCACTTGTTTGGAATTGTAACAATGTGTGTGAGTGTGTAAATAAAACAATAGTGACTATAATTATCGTAATAAAAGTGGAAAAAACGATTGTTTATTGTTTTTTTTTGCTGGCCTAATTGCTGGACTGCTTGCTGGCCTAATTGCTGAACTGTGTGCTGGACTGCTTGCTGGCCTAATTGCTGAACTGTGTGCTGGACTGCTTGCTGGATCAAGTTCTAGACTAAGTGCTTTTGCAGGCTTGTCATCTATTGCAAGACTACTGTTGTTGCAGTAGATATTGTTGTCTTCATGTAAGCAATAAGAGAAAGAGAGTGTGTGAGAGTAGTATAGCTTGTTTTCTTTGTTACTTCTGTCTGTGCTCCACCAACTACAAGGAGTTGTGAGGCAGCGGCTGCTAGTATTCATGTAAAAGATTACATAATTTCTTTTGTCTGCATGTAGCCTTTGTACAATATATAAAACAAGGGTGTCTCATGCAGGGCAACGTAAATAGGCATAACATTAGCCTGTTGTGTTGGCTAGTAGAAAAAAGAGTATAATACACTTGTCATGGACACAGATTCTGGATAGCTGTTCACAAAGAGCAGTGTTTGTTGCCTATGTTATTCTTCCAGCAGGTCACGAGCTGGGAGTTGTCTCCTGATGATAGAGCTGCGCAGCTTACCTTGGTTAAATAGGAGCCATTTCTCCTACAATAGTAACAACTACTTGATTAAAGTGAATATTTAATGAAATACATTGTTACATAGCGTAGCAGCGCTTACTTGTAGGCACAGCAGATCACGAATGAAGGAGTCTCACAGGAATCGATCTCCAAATAACCGAGAGCACGTGACATAGACTTCTACCAGGGGTAGCAGAGAGCACAGTTACAAGTAAACACAATGTCAAGTGGATGTCAGATCAGCCTGTGTACCTGCAAGCTGGTACACCCAGGTATATAACAAACATCCTCATTGTTATAGTAATTAAAATAAGATTAAATATTGATAAATCGTAACAAAAATGGTGACCAAATGCATGAAAAACTAATTATTGTGAGAGGCTGGTTCACACTGACTGACTACAACACTTCTGTGATTATAGTTGTTTGCTACTATAACCCACCTTTTGTCCGCTATCAATTTTATCAACAATTATGATCATCCATAACAACTTTTAACTGTTTGACCAAGATTCTTGACATTCTATTTTAGAAGAGAATTGTGTTTATCCAAAGATGATTTGCCTTTACAAATTATTTAAAAAAATAATTCATTACGCAGCACAAATTGAGCACTTTTTTAAATGACTTCAACCTCTTGTGGCAATAGTACAGTAACCTATATGACGGACGGATGGCTAATGCCCAGTAGTTAGGTGAATAGATGCAAGCTACTTCCATGACTCAAGAGAATTTATCATTTCATGAATGGATAAAGGAATTTTCCACTGCTGCATTGAACACGCTGTGGTGAATTTTTGTGACCACTATCTTTGCGCAAGGTCCCCCTGACAACTGCTGGGTGTCAGGCACACCTAAACTCAGTCTCAGAACACAAGCGAGTAAGCCGGTAGAAACACTACCGGCCCTGCGGCATTCACTACCAGCCCTGCAGCATTCATTGCCGGCCCTGCAGAGGTACCACCGGCCCTGCAGCACACACTGCCGGCCCTGCAGCATGCACTACCGGCCCTGCGGTGTCACTACCGGCCCTATATCGGGTCGGTGAGGGAAGAAGGGCTATAGCCTCAGAGCCCACAATGATACAGAAGATGCAGGAGCCCGACTTTGCAGCCTAGCTATCTTCAGACAAGACCAACGACAAGGACCACAAGCCATAAGAGCCAGGAACTAGAGCTACTTATTACACCATCATGAATCAGCAGTATTGACTCACTTCTGGGCGCCTTGTGTATTTAACCTTATGTTAGCCAATGATGCATTGTATTATTTATATATCATGCTTTGATTAGTGCAATTACTTCCTGCTACTACTGATTTGTTGCCTCCTTATTTGGGCCTATGTTTTCCCCTGTTCTGCCTATAAAAGGCAGAACACTTCTCATTATTGTTTTGTACTGTATTGGGATTCTGCTTGTGATCATGTCAAGTAGCATAATACTTTACCGTTGTTATACCTTGCTGGGTTGTGCTTGTATAATAAACGATGATATACTCATTGAGTTGTGCGCTTGACCGGTGGGCTCTGAGAACAGTTGTGGAGTCGGTATACTCCTCTGTTGGAAGTTGACCTCTGGAGTGAGGTGTTGTTGGTGGACGTTTGGTCGACCCCCCCAAAATCCACTAGAATGCTACCCAAACCACTTTAGGGCTAGACTTGATTACTTTTTCCCCTCACGCCGTCATGGGACGTTAGAGCACCACTACACCGCTGTGTATTATCATACAAAAAGTAGCGGTGCCAAAGGTGACGGTTAAATATTCGAACAGTGAGCAACTATGAGAGTGACTGGTGTCAAAGTTTAAGGAATATAAAAAACAAGTCAAAACTAGCTGTAAGTAATGTTAATATTATTCTATTATAGGCGCATCTCACAGTGCAGACGATGGTGAAATAAAATAGCTTTAAAGTTTATAGTAAATGTGGAGACGTTGGTATGGTAATGATGGAAGAGGCCAGTTGACATCAGTTGCTGATGTTAGAAGGCACTAAATGTCTCTGTGCAATGTTAATGTTACATAAGGGGTATGTCAGCTGATAAATACTCATGATAGATATCCATAAAGATTGCAGTATCTCACATTCGTCAGCTAGCTCATATCAGATGACCACAAAAAACACTGAAGTTACACCCTAGAGCTAGATAGTTACTACAGTGAGCAGATGTAGGAAGTTGGTTTGTCTGCAATATATCAATTGTTTTACTGTATGAACTAGATAACTACTACTGCAAGAGATCATGAGAGAATTAACAAGGCCCTATCTAACTGGTTGTGTACACTGTTGTTAGAGTTGCTGCTAAAATAGTTAACAACTTACAACTGAAGGTGGCTAAGACCTATAGCTGTATTTGATAGCAGTCTAGCATGAACTAGTCATAGCATCTCATTTTGATCCGCTCATCAGTTGCTGGACTGGCAGACGATTGTCCCAGGTCAAAGTTGTGCAGTCATGTGCAAATCACACGCATGAGGCGTGCCAATCTTTGTGCCTTCAATTGATTGTTTTTATAGAGGGCCAGTTTTTGGCAACTAGCTTTGAATAATTGACAGCCAGCTTGTGCAATGTGTTTTGAATAAATTAGATTAACTGACTATCATTTGGCAGATGTTGAATCCAGACTTATCAACAAAATCAACGTATATTCTTTAGCTAAATGTCTATCACTAATACTACACAAACAGTCATGGACAGGTCTGTGTGACCCACACAATACTTCCTCTTACTAGATACTGTACAGGCATCTGTGTAGTCTGCCATCTAGAGTGAAGTACTTGCTAACTACTGACTGTTAAAATGGCTTCCGCTGCTGTAACCATCACCTCTGAGCAGACTTGTGTGTTCTGTTGTACCCAGTTTGCTGAATTGATTGATCCTACGGCGCTGCCTTGTGGAGATGTCGGTTGTGCTGATTGTATCAGGAAACTTTGTGCAGCGAACAAAAATACTGTTGAATGTCGCAATTGCCTGTAAGTTTAGTTCTTTGTTCCTGTGAGTGCCATTTTTGTATGAATTGTGACTCGTATGTGTAGCAGGATTGTATGGTTTGCTCCAATTGTGACTAGTATGTGTAGCAGGATTGTATAGTTTGCTCCAATTGTGACTCGTATGTGTAGCAGGATTATATGGTTTGCTCCAATTGTGACTCGTATGTGTAGCAGGATTATATGGTTTGCTCCAATTGTGACTAGTATGTGTAGCAGGATTATATGGTTTGCTCCAATTGTGACTAGTATGTGTAGCAGGATTGTATGGTTTGCTCCAATTGTGACTAGTATGTGTAGCAGGATTACATGGTTTGCTCCAATTGGTGAGAGTCTAAGTGATGGTCAGAAGTATTTTAGATGTTATGAAACTGACTGTAATGTGCTTGCTGACTGGTTCACAAAGTAGAGAATTTGTCAAGTTGGTGAGCACTTGGTGTGATCCGAGTATTTGGAACTCTCGTTTCCTGATGCAACCTGGATGTCGTCTTACGCTAGTACCTGGGTGCTTGGCCCAATCAGAATTGTAATGCTACACCCCTTTACAGTGGGTGGGCCTTTACATAAAAATGGAAAGAAGGCAACTCCAATTAGCTAACATGAATAGATAATTCCAAGGCTTGATAAGCTGGTGTTTAACTGTCCGTATCACTGCTACCAGGCCAATAATTAGCAAGGTTGAAAATGGAAAAGCAACAGTAGAAAATATTTTATAAATCAACAATATTTGTTTTAATCAAATTCTAATGTTGTGATACAACAAACAAACGAAAATAAAGCCACAATGCGCTAAGAGTTATTCGAAAGAGTTAGAGCTATAAAAAGGGTATCATAACTTCTGAAGGTTCTGTGGCACAGAAAGGATTTGTGAGAAGTTTAGGGGAGACTTGCTGCCATGCAGGGGACCTTCTTATTTCTTGAGCTAAAGCTTAGGTTCTTGTGGTTGTCCAGGCTTTTGGAAAAACGATTATCAGCAAAGCCAAAAGCTAAGGTCATATACTGCACTAAAATTTGAAAAAATAATTATTCCTAATTCTCGTTGTATATGTTGAGGGCAGCCTTATTTTCTTTATGCTTTTTTGTAGTTTGACAGCATTTTGATAAAGTGTTGCAAAGGCTTACTAATATCAGGACTTACATACATAAATCTCTTTTTGCAACAGTTGTTAAACAATGGCTGTTGAATTATATTTGAGCTCAGCACCCAATGTGTGAATGTAAGGGGAAGTGCTAATACTGCAGGCCATTAAAGGGCTTAGGACGGGCATTTCAAGACGCACTTTGTGTGTAGAGTTGTTTTCTCATCAAGCATTGTAAAACTTTTGAGAAAACTCACTCGCGGCAACAAAACAGCAATAGGTATCATGCAGAGGTCTATGGAGGTCTATGACAACACTTTTGGCAGAAGGGACTATCTGCTTTATGACATTATGTAGTATATTACAGCAAGCAGTTTGTACCATTTTTGTTACTTTTTCAGTTCCAAACTACTTTTTAAAAATCTTAATTAGTATTATTTAGTGCTTTTGAAGTTTTTTTGTGGAAAGATAAAATTATTATTGTTGTTGCAAAAAAAAACAACGCCGGAAATACAATTTCGGCAATGTTTTCTTTCATCTAGTATTATTATGAAAGTATACTAATGTTATTGTTTGATTAATTTTTCACATGAAAATTATTATTTTTATAAAAAAATATCATTATTTTTCTTGATTTTGATGACAAACACTATCACGTGAACGCTTGTGTATACATAATAGCGAGCTTACCAAAGATAAAACAAATTGCTGACTTGAGAAAAAAAGCTCCAAAAAAATCTAAGTTTGTTGCAATACCATTTTTTTGCAATCAAAAGAGTCTCTGCACCAAATTAATATTTAGGACGCCCTATTTCTATGCGAACAAGCCAAATTTTTGAAAACTCGCTTTATAGCTCTTTATAACTTGGTGCGTCTTTGGGGAAAAAAGGCGTCTTGGCAAGTGCTGACTGTGTCTATAGGAATCGTCTTACTGGTGAGAGGGCAACTCTAGATAATTTTTCTGAACACATTTCAACCTCAGAAAGTTTAATTTAAATCAAATCCTCTTCAAATTAGGCGTCATAGGCCCATTAACTTCATTACTGAAAACAGCCATTGAAGAATGAAGTTACCTATCGGATCGAGTTTAGCTTGGAAACTTAAATTTTTTCATGGCAAACCATAATTATTGTTACACATTGCAGGGTTGTACATGAGAACCTGGACATTGCTGAGCTTGAGAAAGCAGTCATGGTTGAAGTTGCAGAAGCTCCCAAGAAGTTCCCAGAGTTGTTCTGTGACAAACGTAAATGTAAAGGAAAGGTGGCTGTGTGCTTTTGTACTGACTGTGGGGAAAAGTATTGTGACATACATAAAGAGGTATTTCACTTGTATTATCTTTTATACTTAGAGTAAAGATCACTCATTAATATAAAATCCAATAACTGAAGTCCACTAACTTTCTCCTACACCACTTTGGTCAACGGTTCTTTCACCCAACATCTGGCTGTTGGAGTCTTACAAAATTGTCTTGAAGTAAAACACTGTGGAAATAAACTTTTGTTCAATAGTTCTTGCAAAAAACTGGATTGCTTCAGCTTTTCTGTTATGTAGTTGTGAATTAATAGAGTTCTATATTATGTATTCAAATATCTATCACACAGGTCACTCTGTTAGTGTAATGTCTATCTGGCAATAATGACACACATTTTTCTGATAAATTTTACATAGCGAGGCCACTACATTGCATAGTGTGGCCATTACGTTACAGTAGCGTGCAAGTGGTACTTGCTGCTGCTAGCTATTACATTTAGTTCTACTACTTACTGACTGCTGAGTCATTTAATGCACTAGCAAACCTGGTGAGGCTTGTTGAAAGAGCTGTGGTTGTAGCAGGAGGCTGCAGTGAAACAGATGAGACTTTCCTTTCTACTTGCAGCTGATTGGACTGTTCGAATTATTGTGGTTAGCTGGTTACTAATGTTTTGCCTTGTTTGTGTGCTAAACTCTAATTTAATATTTCTATTCACCCTGATAACTTTTAGCCTATCAGGTAAGCCTATTTAAAACTGCTCATTTACATATTGGACATAAGCCCAGAGAGAGTAGAACTGTTTGTGTACTTCTACTGATAAGTTGCTTGTACAATTATATGTACGCTGATATTATTGAATAAACTTGTTGATAATTTGAACTGTTTCTTATGAGTCTGGTAGGTTGCCTCACTAGTTATTCCTGTGCTGTCTCAATTTTGCCAGAACACTGTGCTAATTAGTAGCACTCCTTGGTTGATAGAGAAACAGGCACTACCTGCAGTAGTGTTTCTCCACACAAAGAGTTAGTTCAGTACAACTTGATACAGTTTGGTTTAGCCCAGTGTAACTTGGCACAGCTTGTACTCTGTGTTGGACAGTGCTTAGCAGTAAGATAAGAACATTGCTTGCCTCATACTACTACCCAGTGCTCTCTCTAGTAGCTGTGAAGTAAAGGTTGCGCACAAATCCTTAACATTGATGGCAGCGGTGAGATACTGCGAACATCCAGACACAACTAGAGAGACATCACCAGATGCCCAACAATCATCAACACTCAATTCTACCTCACCCCGTGTATTGGTGGAACTACACCCCTTACAGATTTCGATAAGTGTCTCTGTAATACTCCCTTTTATTGCCCTGTGTAACAGTGCTCTCGTAGCAATCCCCCCCCCCTGCGTCCAAAGACACTGCTGCATCCCCTTTCCCCCTGATTGGGTGGTATGTCCCACCCTGCTGGACAGCCATACCCCCTTCCTTTTGTGTCTTGACGTCGTTGAGCAACGCCTGTAGTGGTCACCGTTCTGGGTTGAACTCGGTAGTAGCTGGACTGACTGCACAGAGTAATTTAGACCGCCCCTCTTCCAAAATTCCTGGTACCCCTCCCCGACAAAAAAATTAACTCCTTTTGACCCTGGTCAACTTTCATTTTTCGCCATACCCTGCAGAAGTGATTCAGAAACTGTCCTTGCCTTTCTACAAATACAGCCAGAGTTCCTGACTCGGTGGTTAATACAGTATACTTCCAGTTACATTGTAGTCATCCACCATCCTTCTGGCACCCCTCTCAACCCGCAGTTAACCTCTTGTGTGTACGAGCGCCTCTTCTGACTATTAGAAGTGATCCATCCCGCCGATAGCTTCACAGAGAACCAGAAGTGCTGGTCGGATGCTAGCAGGTACCGCAAAAGCTGGAACCTGAAAGAGACTCACCCAGGCTCTCCAATGAGTACTGCAACCCTTTATCCTTTCCTCTGCACTTGCACAGAACCTCAAGCCTCCGAAATTTTACTGGCCAAGGAGTCAGAGTACTTCACCACACAGTTTCTGGAGATTGCTGGAGCAAACAACTGGGGAACCCCTGCCGCCCCTGCCAATCGTACGAGAGGCTCTCTGTGAGGAAGCTTTAAAGTGTGGCAAAGCCAACACCCTGCAGCCGTCCATGTTCATTTTGGCTTTAGACTCCATGATGCTCTTCAGCCCATGACACATCTGTTGAAGTCGCAGAAAGGCTCCCTTCATGAACATGCTAGTGAGGTGGAGAGGTTAGTTTAAGTAGTGAACAAAGATCTACCAGAAAGATACGTAGAGAACATGATACTGGAGACATTACTTCTACCCCTGGTTATCCTTATCTACAACATTACCTGTCATCAGTGAATCCCCAGAACCCTGAACATGCAGTCCACGCTGGTGGAGAGTTTTCTCACATCAAAATGGTCCCTGACATCAAGCCATCTAGAGTGCGAACGGTTGAAGATGATGAGGAAGAAGAGTACTGAAAACCTTCTGGTTCCCCCAATCCCTCATCATCTGACTGCTTCCATCGAGTCACAGGCTACTTTCTTACTTACAGAAGGAACTGTTCACCCCTACCCAGTAGCCAACAGCTACCCTTCATTCAGTCATTCGCCTCTGTCACCACAGCCAGTGCCCGCATCCAAGTACTCCATCTGTTCTAATTGGTACAAAACCTGACCATTTAAATGCAACAGACGAATCAGTGGCAACAAACAGTGCCTACCCCCTCAAGTGGCCCCAGGCTTCCTTCTCGTGGGACACGCACCCCCTCTTGGCATGTATATACTCCCTCCCAGGGCGCACACACCCCATACCGTACCACCCCATACCCTTCTTTTACAGTGGAGCAGCCTCAACTGTGGGTCCCCCAATCAGTTTTCCCCCTGTGGTGCACAACCCCTCTCCTGCACCGCCTGCCATACCTGCCATTCAGCAGATCGCCTCTCAAATGGTGTCACCCCCCCAGTACAGCACAGTTCTTGCCCTGCCACTGACGGGGGTGTGGTCAGATAGGCCACTTCTGCAGAGGCTGTTCATCCAAACCAAAGGCTACCCTTACATCCAGAGCCACACCTGGTTTGGGAAATGCCAAGCACACTCAGTGGTTACCACCCCACTAACTGTAACCAGCACCAAAGTTCAACAAAGAGTTAGAAAAATTGGAAAAGTGCAACCCTGTGACTTCGGTTCCTTACCAAGGGTCCACTGGACCACGCCCTTGAAAGAAAGTGTCCCCTTCCTTGCTTCAATGGCAGCTCTCCACATCCCACCATTCTGCAGTTTCAACTGACAAAGTAAATGGTGAGGACCATAACAAACCCGCTGCGGCCGTACACTCCTTGCTTGACTCACCCCTTCACAACCATTAGGCTTTCGGAGACGGCAGCCAGCCCCTACTCAAAACTGCCAACCGGCAGTAGCATCGACCAGCCCAATTGTGGAGCACCATTCATGCTCTGGAAATAGGACGTGCCTTCCCCCTCTCAAGCTCAAAAGGTGCAACCCGATTGTCCAATCCTGATATTGAGAGGCCATACCAGGCAAGTTACTTTCTCCCAGGGATGCTACAAAGCAAGCCAATCACACTTCTTATTGACATTAGCTACACAACGAGGCTCCAATTCAAGCACATCTTCATTCAGTTGCCTGTGTCAGTGATACAGACAGAGCAAGAGTGATAGTCACATGGCATACTGGCTGATGGAATCAAGATCCCCTTCTATGGTATAGTTGGAGATATTTTTTGTCTGCGTGATGTGAAGACTGAAGCCACCTCTCTTGTCAGTCACATAAACAAAAACGCTATTTTGGGGATCCCTTTCCTCACTGCCCACGACCATCATATGCGATTCAGTGCGTCTGCCATAGTATTGGCTGGCAAGGAGATGCACTGCACTGACAAACAGATTGCGCTGTTGATGAACATCATTCAGGTCCTACACATCACCCAGTTTTTCCCGAGAGTGGAAAACCCTCCTGCCCTACCTTGATGACACTATTGTCATCGCTCCTGATTTTTCCACTCACATCAAGCTGTGGTTTTTCAGTGGCTACAGCAGACCGGTTTCAAAGCTCAAACCCAATAAATGTGAGTTGCTCGAGCCAGATATCATGTATTTAGTTCACTTGATGAGCAGTGCAGGTGTGGCCACTGACCCGGAAATGGT
The DNA here is from genome assembly GCA_945261195.1 of Cryptosula pallasiana. Classification (NCBI taxonomy): domain Eukaryota; kingdom Metazoa; phylum Bryozoa; class Gymnolaemata; order Cheilostomatida; family Cryptosulidae; genus Cryptosula; species Cryptosula pallasiana. The sequence continues at coordinate 26,357,431 of OX183131.1, read as the reverse complement.
CATAGTGATATCTCACTAGCAGACCCCTAGTACGTTGAATAGTTTGCAGGCTTTTTTGAGCAATGTAGGATACTACAGGCAGTACATCCCTGATTTCTCTACAGTGGCACAACCTCTCACCAAGCTTACTAGTAAGCATGTTCCCTGAGAGTGGTTTCCAACCCGAGAGGCTGCTTTCCGTCAGCTGAAAGTAGCTATGACTCATGCCCCTGTCCTTAGCTACCCCGACCCCAAGGCCCAGTACACTTGGATACCATTGCTAGCTATGCCGGTGTAGATGCAGTGCTGTCACAAGTACAGGAAGGTGATGATTGAGTAATCGCTTACTACAGCAAAACGCTCAGTCTTCAGAAGTGTAACTACTGTGTGACACAGAGAGAGCTGTTAGCAGTGGTGAAGGCTGACAAGCACTTCCGCCCTTACCTCTAAAGCTAGCACTTCTGTCTTCAGACAGACCATGCCCCACTGCCAGGAACCCACTAGCCAGGTGGCTAGGTGGCTTGAGTCTCTGTCAGAGCTCAAGTCTACCATTGAGCATAGGACCGGCCTCCTATACGACAACGCAGATGGTTTCAGTCATAGGTGCCCCCAGAGTGTATTCAGCGTAGCCACACTCAGCAGAGAGATGGTAGTTCTTCTAAAGATAAAGTCCAATGACAGTTAGTTTCTCCTTCCCACTCTCAGCTACCATCTTCTTTCCCTCTCTCCTGACTCAATTTGAGTTTTTGCCACCACCCCTAGTCCATTCACCCCCTTTGTCCCTCATCCTGATACCAACTTAGTTCTGGCTCAAAGTGAAGGTAATCACACTGTGGCTGTCAGTTAGCAGGTAATGTCCACGCAGCGCCCTCTCACTAAGGAGCAATTGGAACTCGGCAGTCAGGAGTTGAGACGGCTGAACAATTGCATTGGAAGCTTTGGACAGATAGTGTGTTGCTGCTCCAGGTCTCTCTCAAACGCCATTCCCTGTGGTGTGCAGTCTGTCTCGCAGGCCTATGTAGCAACACTGTCTGGCAGACCCATTTTCTTGCACACCAGGGAGTGAACAGGACCCTGAAGTGCCTCCAGCTTATTTGGTATTGGCCAGGTATGAGGGCAGACATACGTCATATGGTCAAGAGCTGCGAGGTATTCCAGAGAGCCAAGAGTGGTGGCACCCAACCCAGTCCCAGCCTCTAACGTATGTACACTGGCTGCCTTCGGCAGAAGCTGGCTGTTGATTTGGTGGGCTCCTTCCCCGAAACTGTGCATGAAAAGTCCTGGATCCTGGTGTTGACTGACCCCCTTTACCAAGTGGTAGGATGCTCTGGCTCTCCCAAATGTCACGACCGCTGTGGTAGCTAGTGCTCTGGATGAGCAGGGTTTTGTTATTTGGGCATCCCTGAGCAGGTGCACATGAACCAAGAGGCTCAAATTGAGTCCCACTTCATGCAGGAGTTGTGGGCTCTTAAGGTATAAAGAAAACACGTCCCACCATTTACCACCCACATGCCAACATAAGTGTTGAGAGGAGAAATCAACTGTTGGGCGACTCCCTTCAGTCCCTGCTGTAGAAACGCAGTCCAGGTGATTAGGACTTGCTTCTAACTCAACTTATGAGGGTCCTCAGAGCCACCGTCCAATCAACTATTAATGAGACAGCCAAGTATATGATGCTGGGCAGGATGCTGTGACTGCCATATCTGGTGTCCTACCACCACCCCCCCTCCTTTCCCCTCCATCCTGCTGACTGAATGAATGCCAGTACATCCGTATGTTCATAATCTGAAATTGGGATTAGAAGCGGTATATGAGGCGCTGAGACAACAGCAGATGGCAGTTACAGCTGATGAAGGAGTGGAGCTGAACTTATACATAGTTGAAGACTATTTTTGTTCACTTCACTTCAGGCCAAGTTCATTGATCCTTTTGAGATAGAAGAGGTGTATGACAATCACACCTACCTCATCAGTTGACACAATCCACGTTCTGTGTTGACCCCAGAAGGCAGGCACCAGTAGCTGTTGGGCCTAGAAGGTGCCCCAACATGCATGATCCTTGTGCAAGAGCCAAACCTGTGCCTCTTCCTTCCTTCTCGACATTTCCCACCCAAACTTCCCATTCCCCTCTGCTGATTCGCCCAACCCCTTCCACAGAGATTGCATCAATTTTTGATCAGCCAGTGGTGCAGAGACCACACCCCCACCTGTCATCCAATACAAACTTGGTTCAAACCAGATAGACTGCTTGGTCAGGAGAGACAGAAACGTGCCGGAGTTTTCCCGCACTACAACTGAGACATGCCCTCCTACATACAGACTGCGATCCAGTCACTTAATGCATTACGACAAAGGCCACATAGGAAGATGGCTCCACCCACGCAATATAAACATTCGCTATGCCACCTAGTTGCAACTAAAGAAAAAGTGGATGGAATGATTAAGGCGCAGAAATGGCCGACTTTCAAACGGTTCTGCTGGGCAATGCTCTCTCAGTACTTCCTTCAATCTGATATCTGCAAGCAAACCAGGGTGTAGTGTTGTTGCCCCCTAAGTTCTAGCTCAGTGGCAAAAACATCCATAATGCCCCAGCCTCACAAAGTGGACCCTTTTCGACCTGAGGAGCAATAATTTACCGAACGGTTAAAACTGCTTGAAAACAGAAATAACACATGTCCTGACATAGTTGCTTCTCCGTACTGGGTGTCAGAAAAAAGAAAACATTGTAGCATAGGTTCTGGCAGAATCTTAAAAAATCACTTTCCTGAACCCAGAAAATCCGGCTGGCCAAAAATTGAGTGGAGTCAGCCACTGTACTTCCCCACCCCTGTTTGAAATAGCACAAACACCAGACAAGATCAAATGAGTCTGCCGCGCACGAAATTGTGCATAACTACACCAGTAGTAAGTAGTAGTAAGATGTGCCAGCACTTCCACTACTGCTACTAGCAACATGGATTGAATTTTGTATTTCCAAACCTGACGATGGCGTTTGTATGTAGCTACGCGTCCATGAAGAATTTGAGAAGAAGATCTCCACTGCTGCTGAGACCATACCCTCCACACCCCCTCCCGCATGAGCAACCCCTCCCCCTCATCACCCCCTTCCACATGGGTTGAGACCCCTGCTTATTGGAAGTCTTCTGCTGATGAGAGTAGGAAAGAAGATAGACTTCCTGGAGATGGACAGCCAGGTGGTGTTGGTGGACCAGTGGGTTCGCCGTCACTACCCCACCCCCCCCCCCAGTGCTGTAGCTCCACCACCTAGAAACACTCTCACATGCAACAGAAGTGTTTCCAAGCAAACCACTGTGTCCCGTTTCTCCTATGGCTCCCCTGCCCCTTCTGGATCCAGAATAACACTCATTGTCCCAGGACTGCTTCTCTCCGACCCAAAATGACCCAGGACTGAGTTTTAGCTCAATAAACTGTCTCCCCTGCATATTCTGCTGCTAATCATCTGCGGACGTTGGGCAAGGTTGTGGCGAATAGGAGTAGAGGTGTGGAGCTAGTGGTTGGCCCAACTAAACGAGGTAGCCCCACTTCCCCAACCACCTCCTCGCCTGCCCCATGTTCCTCCTGATGACAGTTAGTGCCATCTCAACCCCTCCCAAGGCCATATTGAGGACCTCAATCCTCAAAAGCAGAGGTGTGATTAAATCTAGTCCCCCTTCTACCCACACTTTTCCTCCTCTCTCCCTTTCTCCCTCACCACCCCTTGAAGTGGAAACCCCACCTGCGGTTGCCTCTCCTGTTGTCCGGTTGGTGGACATCGCAACCCCTCGTCTTTCTTCGCCCACTGTCGAAGAAGAGATAGTTGCCCTTGCGTAGCAGGGAAGAAGCCCTTTACTGCCCAAGGGCTGCTCCAGTCAACAATCCCCACTCACCGGAGAGATATTTGTGCAGAAGCAGCTAAAGAGAGCACGTAAAAATGGGTGTCCACTTTGCCGGTAATTTGCCAGGAGTATGAGAAAGTTATCTGTCCAGGTTCACCAGCACTATTTCCGGTCCTTCTGCCGCCACTGCTATACCAGCAAAAGCAGAAACAGAGTCAACTGTCACCAGCGGAAGTTTGAGGACTTCATGTACCATCACCAGCACTTGGGCTATATTTAGCCTTAGACAAGGAAAGCTACCCTCATTTTGCAGTTATCAGAAGTAGATGAGCCCTGCCCCCTTTGGCTCCGGTCAGCCAACCAGACAGGCAAACCCCAGGACAGTTTCCCCTTAGCAGTACTCTCCCCTTGCCTGGCTAGCTCTACAACAATGGTTCTTCCCTTTCCTTAAGATCCTCCCCCCCCCAAGGCCCACAGTTGTGCCTCTCATGGCTCTACATCTCACTGGGGAAAGACACACAAGAAGCCATGCACTACTGCTGCCCCTCATACCAGGCTTATGGTTGTCTCCTCCTAACCCACTGGCTCCCTAGTCCTTGAGCCACATGTTGTTTTGACTGTGCCCATGTCCTAGTACCCCTCTTCCTGGGTGGAGTTGCCGGTCCATTTATTACAGAATCAGGCACGGTGGGCTGCAGCACTGGAGCAGGGCACTGCTGACCTGGAGCAAGGGCTACAATTTCTCCGCAAAAGGGTGGTAACCAGTGCTTACAGAATTGGAGGTCACTAATGTTTAAGTAGAGACCAAACTCTTGAAGAAAGAGATCAGTAGCCTGAAAGACGCCGCCCAAACACTAAGAGGGCGGTTGTTTTAGACAGTACCCCTCCTTTTTTTGTCAGTCGCACGGTTTGTGTGCAACTGGTTCCCCCCTGTGAGTCACACTGTTTTGTGTGTAACCCTTCCTTGTGAGCCATGTGATCTTGTGCAAACCTTTGACCGGAGAGTAACGTGCTTTTACATACATCTCCCATTCCGTTATACACATGTCTGTTTGTGTGCGTTGTTTAAGTCGGGTGTATGGCTTATACGACTCTTATCTCGAATTACACAGTTTATTCTTTGTTTTCGATCTCCTAATAAGACTCTCCCTCTCCATTCCATCTTGTCATCCGTTGATTAATAGCAACCACCCTCTGATTGCTTAACTAAAAGTATGAGCAGTACTGTTAGTTGGATCGACCTATGTGATGGATTTTACATAGCGTGGCCACTACGTGGCAGTAGAATGCAAGTTTTACCGCCTGCTGCTAGCTATACATCTTAGTTCTACTACTTACTGACTACTGAGTGAGTCATTTAATGCATTAGCATTCCTGGGCAGGTTTGTTGAAAGTACTCTGGCTGTAGCAGGAGGCGGTAGTGAAGCAGATGAGAACTCCTTTTTTACTGGCAGCTGATCGGACTGTTCGATTTATTGTAGTTAGCTGGTTACCAATGCTCCGGTTTGTTTGTGTGCTAAATTCTATTTTTATATTTCTATTCAGCCTGATCAGTTTTAGCTTATGTAAGCCAGTTTTCAACTGTTCATTTACATATTTTACTGTACAACTTTGTGGACATTAGACCAGCTAGAGTAGAACTGTTTGTGTACTTGTACTGATAAGTTGTCGGTGCAATTATATGTTCATTTACATATTTTTCTGTACAACTGAAATTATTGAATGAATTTGTTGATAACTTGAATTGTTTTTTTTGGTCTGGCGCTAGTTACTCCTGTGCTGTCTTGACTCCAGCAGTACACTGTGCTATCCAGTAGCCCTCTTTCGTAGTTTTAACAACAAGAAAGAAAAAATAACCATGAATTTTATGAAATTACACAAAAATAGCCATCAACTACAGTAGCAATCAATATCTACCGATACATTTAATGTATAAATTAAAACCTTGAACAAACTGCTCGTGCTTTTTCCTTGTATTTTGGACATTAAATATATTTTTAAAAAATCTGTCTCAATTTAAGCTTAACAGAGTTACTTTTTACGCAACGATATAAGGAAAAACTGAAAAAATACTGAAATGGACTGAGACCATTCTTCTATTCAGTAAGGTTTATGGCTGCTAATTTTATGGACTCATATTTTATTTTTATTAATGTGTTTTTTATTGATTCAAATTAAGAGAAATGACTTGGGTTTTGTTCACACAGACTTTTTCACTCACTTTGAGGACTCACAGTGGTTTGAGTTTTAAGACCTTTGACCGACTAGGTATGATGATACTGGGCTGGTACAAGATGGCTGCCTTAGCCAGGGATTTCTAAAACCATCTAGGAGCTTCCTCTAACCTTAGAGCTGGAAGTACCATTCCTTGGGTCACCGGATATATCGACCATAGGCTAGGAATAGTCTCGGAACTCTGTACTGTCTAAGATAGGACAACGTAGATAGGACTTCGCCCTTTAGCCACTTGGCACCATTTACCCTTAACCATGTTCCACCGCATGATTTGTTAGCTATTCATATATCCACTACTGTCGGTCTATTCACTACCTGTGTATGCGTTCTTATATATAATATGTGAATTATTTCGTGCCAGCCTGCCTTTATAAGGGCTAGATTTCTTGTGTTTCTATGCATTCATTCATTCATGTCTTGCCAATCACCCTAGTGGAAAGCCACCGTAGGACTTTGGTTTCTTTTGAATAAAGCCACTATTCTAGCAGCACTCCGTGTAGTTTGTCTGAGCCGTGGGCTCTGTGCTTGTCAACTGATCTGGCAGTAACTGGTCATATTTTCATTGTCATATCGGCACAGAGTCTCCTCTAGAGTAAGGTATAATACCCGAGTTTAGTGGAATTTCGTGGAAGCCAGACCAAACTCAGTTACAATACATCAAGTTAAAAACATTGTATTTCAAAAAGTGCATTATTGTTTTGACCCTCATAAAGATTGTGAATGTGTTGCTTTCTGGCTGTTCTCAGAGATACCTTTGTACTAGTTAAGTCTGGGTTTGTTGTGCTGCCAGAGACAATGTCTTCATCTTTGTTCTTTGCTCGGAACCTTTTATGAGGTGATAATCATCCTGATGTTTTCCAAACGACAACAAAAAGACGGATACAGCCATGAAGTTGATAATTAGGCTCCATCAATCTAGTGACAGAGCAGCTAGCTTATCAAAACATTGCCACTTCTCAAAAATATCAAAAACTATTTATGGCTCTACAACCTAATGTAGAAACTATGTGTTCTTTTCTTTCAGACACACAGTGCGCACACTGAAGATGAGCACAATGTCATCCATATTGAGGATTACAACAAATCACCAGCAAAGTATAAGAAAGTATTCTGTGAGCAACACAAGAAAGAGGTTTCTGTCAAAGCCTGCAGATTATGTTGTAGAATTGTATGCAATGAATGTGACAGGATGGAAGGACCTTGCACAGGTGAAAAAGTCTTATATTTAACTCAAAGTCTTCAAATTTTGTTATGGATTTTTTGCTAGTCTAATTAATAAGAAAATGAGTCACTGAGTTTTGATACAAAAATTTCTTTTCAAGTTACAATACCTTGTATTAAACCTAATAAGTCCTCAGATTGGCTTTTTGAATTTCCAAACAACTTTCTACAATTCCATGATTGAGGGGTCCTCTCTGATTGCAAGCAGATGTTTAGTGAGTTGGAGGTTTTCTCTAGTTATATGATTGTACACTTTGGCATGCGCATATACTGTAATTGTACCAACAATATAGTGATTAAATGCTACCTTTAAGCCACTTACCTTTTACCTTCTACATTGCTAATAATGTGAAGTTCTATTCATAATATTTAGACAACTGTTTTAATATTTAATTAAATTAGCCGTGTTTATTGCACACTTTCTTATTTTTGGATAAACAAAACGCATACCAGAAAAAGTCATGTATTCCCAAATATTTACTATCATTTCCATAAAGATGGCAATTATCGTTCTCACTTGGTACCAATTTGAGGAATTGTTTTAGCACAATTCCCAAACTGTTTGAGTTAAACAATAATTGGCATTTGATTGTTTTGTCTAAAATTATAGCATTCATTCAACATCTGCAAATGAAGAATAGAAAGCAATTTTGAAGTTTCAAGTAAAAAACTAGCAATGATACTTGCAATTGTGTCCTTGTTCTTGTAACGTCATTCACTCTTTTCCATACTCCTTTATTTCTCCAATTTTATTGTGTTTATTTACTCCTCGGCTATTTTAGAATTTTTACTTGCATCTTACTTTCCTTTTCTCCTCTGATATTTTCTTCTTCTCTCCATTTCTCTTTCCTAACTTTTTATTTCTGCACAATATCCTTCTTTGAACTCATATTTTTGTTATGTCACATTTTTTATTTCAGATAACATAATAGTTTACCAAATTGGGTGAAAAATTTGTCATTGATGAGAAACGATAACAGTTACGGACACTTCTAGCTGGTCATAATCAATTAATCAGATAGCAACATAATTGTATGTATCTACAGGCTATGCCAACAAACACGATTATGACTCACTGAAAGTGGTTGCTGAAGAATTCACTGCTCAGGTCAAGGTATTACTTGACTCTGCAGTAGAAAAGAAAACAGACCTACGCAAAGCTGATAAGAAGTCAATGAAAGAGCTGGAAGATGTAGAGAAAGTCTGCAGGGAGTGGATGAAACAGGTGGAAACTCTTAGGGATGCACAGGTATTTAAGAGTAGAATGGTGTCATTAGCAGTAAATAGTTCTCACATTGTATATGGATCATCTACTCTGTGGTACATGTTACTTGTGTTTGCATATATAAACATACAGCCCTATCTGTATGTAACAATACTATAGATACAACGGCTGACTGTGAGACAATTATTTACTGTAACACTATATACAGACTGTGTCACTAACCAATCACTACTTTATATCCAACAGCTGACTGAGGCCTATGAGACAGTTATTTACTATAACACTATATACAGACTGTGTCACTTACCAATCACTACTTTAGATACAACAGCTGACTGAGGCCTATGAGACAATTATTTACTGTAACACTATATACAGACTGTGTCACTAACCAATCACTACTTTAGATACAACAGCTGACTGAGACCTATGAGACAGTCCTAGGAGAGATACGTGACTACAAGGAAGAGGTGACATCAAAGGCTCTCTCATACAACACAGAGCTGATCAACAAAGAAGAACAACTAGAAGACTCCCGTACTAAAGTGCATGAGGTGATGAGAGATGGTCACATGACAGATAAGATCAGAAAGAAACAACAGCTGACAGATGAGCTGTCAGCACATGTGAATGCTGACTTGGGCAGCTGTGAACTTCCCAGGAATATGGCTTTGATTGTTAGCAGTAAGTTATTGTCTCCATTGCCAACTAGTTGGTGCATTATTGCATCATCAATCATAATTGCTTGTTATTCACATTTTAGCTGGAGGTGAATGTAACAAGTTTTTGTTTGCTGTCATATTCGTTCAGGCACTACAACAATGTGATGGATAAATTCAGTTGTTAACTATCTTATTTAATTCTGTTTTAAGACTAAAAACAAAATTGATACGCTGATGCTGTTATTAGTTTCGGATTGCCATTTTAATTTGAGGCTAACTTGAATATCTAAATTACGTTCAAAATCTATGTAACTGTCAAACTTGAAATGGAAATTATACAGGAATGATGTTTCCATTCAAGTTTAGGGACAAGAGAGGTTATAGCTTATGATATTATAGTCGTTAACGCAATAGGAAAAGTATTCAGTGTCACTGGTCTACAAAAAGCAATAGCCTGGAGATACTTTGTCAATTTTCTGGGCCCCCCCTCCATGTTGTATAGTTGGTAGTGATAGGCTCAACTATTACATGTTCTTTGGTTTGGATGGCCTCATTCAGAACTGGTTCGGTGTTATAGACAACTACTGGAAGACCATAAAGTTATCTCCTCTTGTTTCTCCCATCAACTTTTAGCCTCGCTTTACTACTACCTAATATGGTCTGCATATTACCTGTTTCTTGCTTCTACTTGAACACTCGGTCAATCCATAGCTGGTCAGTAGTAATATATGAGCAGATCTCCCTACCAAGTGTTTTTTTGTGGATTAGATCTTGGGGTGATACAATGGGTTATGGCGTTGGATGACTTCGCCGAGTTTATATTGTATTTTATTTGAGGGTTATTTGAGTGGCATTTGAGTGGCATTTAAGTGGCATTTGAGTTTTGATTATTTTTTACTTAATTTGAACTTATATGGTATATAGATTTTGAATGTATGGCATCTAAGTTATGATAATTTTTTACATAACTATATACATAATTATAACTCATAGGGTATCTAGATTTTGAATGTAAGGCATTTAAGGTTTGATAATTTTCTGTAATTCCAAGTCATATGATATCTTGAGAGAGAGGAGAGAGAGGAGATATATCTACATTGAATAAATACAGTGATTAAAAATGAAACAATATGTGAATATATACATTTATTGTGTAATAAGTAGGGAAAATCTCTCTATATAATATAGCTAGAGTCAGTAAATACTAAGTAATAACAATTAATACATAGTCTTTTTTTTACAATGATGTCTTTGATGTAGTGATGTTATATCTTAAGAAAGGAGACTTCTGTTTTATGTTAAGAAGGGAGACTTCTGTTTTATGTGCTTTTGAATTCGTAATGAACTAAAATATGCAAAAAGAAATCATTCTCTAAATGGTTAAATTTCATCTAATTGTACAAATTTACAAAAAAAAAGGAGAATGTAATAAAATAGATATCATAATAGAGTGTAATAAGTTGAATATATAGAGTTAAAGTCTATAAAAACTTTTTAATTTGTAAAGTATTTGATGACTTTACAAGAAATATCATCACATTCAGGTTCAATGATGATGAGAAGATTTTCTTCAAGCTTAAGTTTACTATTTTCCGATATAGACAGAGAAAGTTTTGAAAAACCCTCCAAATCATTATAAATAAAAACTCTATAAATCGACGGTGTTGAATTTGTAATTGATACTGAATTGTTTTCGCATATGATGTATCTATCACACACACAATCAGTAGTAGTTTCGATTTCTTCAGAATTGTATATAGTAGAGTTTGTAGGGCTTGGCTGTTCCAAAATTAAATCGACTAAACCCAGAGCTTGTGGAAGAGATGGAATTGATGGTGATAAAGCTGGAACTACTGGCTTGTTTGTAGTTTTTGTCGATGTTGAAGTTGTAGTGGTTGTCATCGTCGTTGTCTGCGGAGTTGTGGTGATTTTTGTCGTTGTATGTGGAGTTGCAGTGGTTGTTGTTGAAGTTGTTCTTCGAGTCGTAGTTAGTAATCCCTCATCGTATAAACGGATGTAATTTAAAGCTGCAGCGGTTTTGCAAACAAAGTAGTGTTGAGGCCACATATCATGAGTGTCACAGCTTCTACGTAGGTGAGCAGGTTCCATGAAACATGTGAGTCTAAACATATGATATTTTAAGTTTTTTCTTAAAATACGAGTTACTGAATTAACCGCTTCCATATTAAGAATTCCCTGAAAACATCCAGACACTCTATGAGATAAAGTGAATGGTTCAATCTCTGTTACAAGACAATAACCGCTTAGGATTGGGAATAATAGGAGATAGATGCAATATCTCATTTTTTTATTCAGAGAGAGAGACTTTTAACCTAGTTTATGCTTTCATCATCTAGAGTTAACTGTCTTGCATTTCGGTGGTCTTTGGTTAATATGCTTCAACTAAAGCTCTATATATATAACCTTGGGATTGCATTTGTCTTTGGTATCTCCTTGACATGTGATACTGATGATAATCTTGTTTTGAACAGACTTCAAACTTTCAAAACTCGAAAATGACAAATTTACACCTTCAATACCATTGATGTTAGTGATGATAGTAGCTATTTTTGGCTCCTCGTTGGTCAAACGATTACATTCCACACATGCAAAGTTGGTTGTCTCAAACTCTTCTGTTGGTGGAAAAATCAAACGTGAGGTGTTGTATTCAAATACACATAATTCATCACTCCAAAATAGTTTTGTATTTTGAGTAAGACCTTCCGTATTATTTTTAACCCCTATTGCGCATTCCTCCTGATTCAGAGTGTATTTTGTTGGTGTATTGCAGGTCAGGGTATCTGTAGGCTCCTTGTTGATCGAATGATTGGAATGAGCGCATTGCATGCATGCAAATTTGAACGTCTCAAGCTGTCTTCTTATTGGACAGATCATACGTCTGCTGTTGTATTGAAATGCACATAAACCCCCATTTCGATATACTTTTGTATTTTGAGTAAGTCCTTCCGTATTATTTGTAATACCCATTTCACATTCCGCTTGATTCAAAACGTATTTTATTGTAGTATCACAAGGCACAGAATCTGTAGAAGTTGTGTCCTTGCAGATCCAAGAAGCGCTTTGAGGGATGAAAAAACCGCAATATAATAAGTCGGGAGGGTAGAGTCGCACACAGTTTTTTCCATTTTCATCTTTATATCGTATAGTCCTTTCGAAAGGTGAAAAAACCAAGACATCATTTTTATCCATAGCTCCGGCTATACATTCATCAATTTCGTTGGTATAGAATACTCCACTAACATTGGGAAATGTTAGTGCCAGTAGCAAGATAAATACGCAGCTCATTTTTTAAAATGTTTTCGCTTTCAGTGTTGAAAGTTGAATACTTTCTTTCTTGAGGTTTTTTCTATTTATATGTAAGCGGCTAGCGGCTTGTTCAGCTCTCTCAACCGATTTTGAAGATGTGAAACAATCTCATCAAAGTGGTTACCAAAATGTAAGTATGGTTCCAATCGAGATTGAGACAAAAGAATATGTGTTTCTGTCCAGCGAAATGAAGTCAAACCTCTTAAAATCGAAATATCTATCAAATCACCCAGTTCAGCATCTTTCAAACATTGCTTTATATCAATCAGTTCGATCGCTCTTTTGAGATCTTCAAAATCTATCAACTTGGCTTGCGGACAGCATACTTTTGGATCAAAGCTCCTAGAACAGTTTAAGCATTCGAGAGGATTTGCTCTTGAAATACAATTACAGCTCAAAAGCATGCTTTGTATTGATTTACGAACTAGATTGAATCCTAACACAAAATAAAATACTTCTTCGGTGATGAGTTGAACAAAAAGAGGATTCGAACGCTCTAAAGGAATGTGTTCAAAATGAGCCCTTATGAACTTAGGAACCAAATCAGCCAATGTACCAATTGACTTGAATCCTTGAGTTTTTCCACTCATGTTTCTGCTGTAGTTCAGAGATAAATGAAGCAACTTTTTTTGTAGCAGTTCTTTTATGAGTCTTCAGATATATTTGTCGAATCAATAGTTATTATCGGGTTGACTGAGTCTTCTTTTTCATCAAGAGTGTGAGCGTATGGATATCCTTCTGCTATCGCAAGTAATTTATCCTTTAGTCGTTGATAAGCCAGTTTGCTCTGACTAGTAGGTAATAGGTAGGGATTTAATCGTGCTCTCAAATTTGTTAACAAAAAGGGAGACTTCAAATCATCAGTGGAAAGATCCAAAAAAGCATTAATCCATTCATCATGCACCAAAAAACCCATTTTAGCATTTTTCAAAACTTGTCTTCTATCAATCCAGTCGATAGCATCACCCAATTCTTTTTTGGTAGGTGTAGCACCTTCAACCATTTCAGCATATCTTTTACAAGTGATACATTTGTCATCAACGTGTGAACAGTAACAGTTTAGTAGCGATAGATTGGTTGCTTGCTTGTAAAAACTTCCTCCTAGTACACAGTATACACATTCCTCCGTAAAATAAATCCTCAGCATTTCATCAGAAACCTCAGCCAAAAATGTCCTAGGTCCTATAGCATCGGAAGCTTCTTGGTGAGCAAAGTCTTCAACACGTAACATATTTGTTGTTATTCCGTTAAATTACAAAACGCGAATGATACGTTTTCAAATTGAAACACCTATTTAATCATTCATTACTTTTTCTTTTTTTTGAGGTTAATTGTTATGCTAGCTCATGTAGATCTTCATAAATGCTTTAATTTCAATCTGACAACCATCGATTGGGCAAGGTTTTACTTCTGATGAGCATTCAGTAAGTGCTTTTTCCTTACACTCACTACAGTAAATGAGATGACCACATGGAAGAGAGATATGATTTGCAATTACTTTTTTTTCATGCGTCTCAGACACACATTGAGCGAGTTTGCTTTGCTTAGTCTGATCTTTATCTTTTTTTAACGAATCAATTGATTTAGCATCATTTTTTAACAGTGTTGACAAATTCTCAACAGTTGTAAAATCATTTTCAAAAATATGTAAGGCGTCAATCATAAAACCTATTCGCTCAAAAGGTTTTCCATTTAACGCTAAAACTTGTTCGATATCGTTTTGACTGTATCCTAGTTTTTTGCAAATAAGTTTCATTTCTTCGGTGTCATTGTTGAGTGTTATTTGTTTTACTTTTTCTCGATATTTTTCAACCCGTCGCTTACACCTTTTGCCTTTTTCCGTTCGCATGTAAACATCCTCAACATACTTTTCACCTTTACTCCCGAGTAAAAAATAACAGTCTGGGAACCATCGACAGTGTTCCTCCCACGGTAGATCACTCTCTTCCCATTCTTTAAGTTCACCTGAGCAAAAGAAGCATTTTACACTATCTCCGAACTTAGTATAGTAGAAACCTGCATTGGAAAGGAGTTTCATGGAGACTTTACCCTTCCATTGTTTGAAACTGTCTTCTCTAGATGTTTCAGTAGCAAAACGTGGTGTATCAGCACGATCAATTGATATACCTAGAGGTAATACTTCTGCAGTTAAATCTCCTCTTCTGGTCTTTTGTTCTTCCATCGTATAACTTTTGACAATTGAGATGTTTTTCATTTCATCTGCAAGTAGTTTCCTAGGTCTATACAGACGATTGTGAGTGTTAAATCCTCTAACAAATCGACAAAACGGAAAACTTTTAGCGTGTTCTTTCATCGGATGTTCATCTTCATCCTTCCAGTTTAGTAATACCCCTTGGCAAAAAACACATCGAACAGCGTTGTCTTTTTCAAGGTTATAGAAACCAGCTGCAGCCATGTTTTCACCACAATGTTTACCTACTCGTCTCCAATTTGTAAGAAATGATTTTCTTCGATAACTTTCATCAAGCATTAAAGCCTCTCTTTCATAAAAAGAGAGTTCATTGTAAATGAACTTGAAAAAGTCCGTTGGGGAAAGTTGCGCAATAGTTTTTTGTAATTTTAATGACAAAAGACTACAGTGATTATCCGGATAAGTTGCGACGACATAAGTGATTGCAGTGGTATCAGGAAAATTTCGTTGTAAAAACAACGACGAAGTAACGAGTAAACTATCATCTATCCATTCGGTGCAGTCTTTAGTATTTTCAAAGCAATTCCGAGTTTTTCGCATTTCTTTTTTTTCATTATGAATAGTGTTTGCTACATATCTGTTGTTTGTTACTCGACACATTATTTATATATAATACAAGCAGTAGCTTCAGTTATTACTCAAGTTGAATTTTTGTTGGAAAGTTCTTTCCTTTTGATCTAGTTCGTTGTTATTCTAAAAAAAAAATGATAATGCTTTATAGCAAAAAAATAAAAAAAGACTAAGGTTTCAATTTTTTTTCAATATACTTGAATTGATTACTATTGTAATAGAATGTAAATACTTACAGCAGAAATGAAGACTTGTCTTTCTTTTGAATTAAAATGAATGATATTCCTAGCAGTTTGAACTTGAGAGCTGCTTTCTATAAAATTCGGATGAAAAAGGAGTACTTTTTTCATTTTGAAGCCCTGAAATAATAAGAATAAACATAATTAAAACTTACATACAGCATTTTTTGATATCTTAAATAGTGAATAATCTTGTTTTTTGTTCAGAAAATGTCTTCACGCTTAAATTGATTACAATTAAAACCAATTATAAATACTTACATCACAAATGAAGACTTGTTTTTCTTTGAATTAGATGAATTATATACATAGTTGTTTGAACTTCAGCTGTTTCCTATGTAACTCAAATGATGAAGAAGGAGGGTTGTAGTAGATGATGATGTAGTAGATCTTCTTCCTTCAGTTACTAACGATGAAGTGAATGCTTTCTGTATGAAAACAGTGCTTCTTATATAGCTTAAGTTGCACTGCTATGAATCAGCATTATTTTCGCATGAATGGAAACCGTTGCTTTCGCGGGAATAGAAAGTTTATTTTCCCGCGAATACAAACCAATGCTTTCGCGGGAATCAATGTTTTATTTTCACGCGAATGGAAACCGTTGCTTTCGCGGGAATAAATATTTTATTTTCACGCGAATACCAACCAATGTTTTCGCGGGAATAAATAATTTATTTTCACGCGAATGGAAACCGTTGCTTTCGCGGGAATAAATATTTTATTTTCACGCGAGTACAAACCAATGTTTTCGCGGGAATAAATAATTTATTTTCACACGGATGGAAACCGTTGCTTTCGCGGGAGTAGAAATTTTATTTTCCCGCGAATACAAACCAAAACTTTCGCGGGAATCAATACTTCATTTTCACGCGAATGGAAACCGTTGCTTTCGCGGGAATAAATATTTTATTTTCCCGCGAATACAAACCAAAGCTTTCGCGGGAATCAATACTTTATTTTCACGCGAATGGAAACCGTTGCTTTCGCGGGAATAAATATTTTATTTTCACGCAAATACAAACCAATGTTTTCGCGGGAATAAATAATTTATTTTCACACGGATGGAAACCGTTGCTTTCGCGGGAATAGAAATTTTATTTTCCCGCGAATACAAACCAAAACTTTTGCGGGAATCAATACTTCATTTTCACGCGAATGGAAACCGTTGCTTTCGCGGGAATAAATATTTTATTTTCCCGCGAATACAAACCAAAGCTTTCGCGGGAATCAATACTTTATTTTCACGCGAATGGAAACCGTTGCTTTCGCGGGAATAAATATTTTATTTTCACGCGAATACAAACCAATGTTTTCGCGGGAATAAATAATTTATTTTCACACGGATGGAAACCGTTGCTTTCGCGGGAATAGAAATTTTATTTTCCCGCGAATACAAACCAAAACTTTCGCGGGAATCAATACTTCATTTTCACGCGAATGGAAACCGTTGCTTTCGCGGGAATAAATATTTTATTTTCCCGCGAATACAAACCAAAGCTTTCGCGGGAATCAATACTTTATTTTCACGCGAATGGAAACCGTTGCTTTCGCGGGAATAAATATTTTATTTTCACGCGAATACAAACCAATGTTTTCGCGGGAATAAATAATTTATTTTCACACGGATGGAAACCGTTGCTTTCGCGGGAATAGGAATTTTATTTTCCCGCGAATACAAACCAAAACTTTCGCGGGAATCAATACTTCATTTTCACGCGAATGGAAACTGTTGCTTTCGCGGGAATAAATAATTTGTTTTCACGCGAATAGAAACTGCTGCTTTCGCGGGAATAACTAATTTATTTTCACGCGAATGGAAACAGTTGCTTTCGCGGGAATAAACATTTCATTTTCACGCGAATAGAAACTGTTGCTTTCGCGGGAATAACTAATTTATTTTCACGCGAATGGAAACAGTTGCTTTCGCGGGAATAAACATTTCATTTTCACGCGGATAGAAACCAATGCTTTCGCGGGAATAAAACAATTATTTCAATAGGGATGAAACCGTTGCTTTCGCGGGAGTAAAAAAAATAATTTTCACGCGAATAAAAAACCAAAGCTTTCGCGGGAATATCGCGTGAAAAAACTGCTGAGTCGTAGATATATTATATAGAAGGTTTCATAGGGTTAATTAGTACAGCTTTAGCTATTTAAGAACCAGTGTTTTCACACAGAAAGCATCCAGTTCTACAATAGCTAGCAAGGAAGCAACATCTACACACCAACTACTACATTTACTTGAAACTATAGAAAGACTTTCAGTCAATAAGGTGAGAATCACTAAATAATTCTTTAACATATATTGATAGAAAACTTCAACTAGATTTGCTATAATACTTCAAAAAGTTAATTTTATGTTTTAATATTTTGTTCTAAGATCAAGTAGTTTCACCATAATGCATCAGAAAAATTATTTTGGTTTTGATCATGTGTTTATTTTATAAATATCTAGTTAGTTTTTTCTTTTCAAATATTTTTCAAATTCCAACCATCTGTTACATATTTTTTACTCTCTTTTCAGTTCCAACATGTTAATAAAAGATCAAATAGTTTCACCATAACACATCAGAAAAATTATTTTTGGTTTTGATTATGTGTTTATTTTATAAATATCTAGGTAGTTTATTCTTTTCAAATATTTTTCAAAATTCCAACCATCTGTTACATATTTTTTTACTCTCTTTTCAGTTCCAACTTTTCACTGAACGCTCTGAATATGAATGAAGACCCTAATACCTCATTTCTCTCAACATTCGAACCATACTCCGATGATAAAGAAAATATCCCTCCCGATTCACATATAATAAAAAGGAAACTGAAAACAGTTCGACCAAAGCCATGGGATTCGGATAGAAATAAAATGATTGACTATGCTTGGACTTTGAAAGCACCATCTCTTTCTCATCTTTCCTGCTTGTCAAAAAATGCTGCTAGTTTGCTCAATTCTTGCGATACCAATGACAGAGTAATGATTGGAAGGTTTCAACCACTTCACTTAAATCAAACACCATCACTTCTCGAGATAATTTCCATCGAAAGACCAGCTGAGGATGTATATAAAAACTTATGCATTATCCGCTACAATGTCGAAACATTTGGCAACAGGCGACAAGTGAGATCCATGGTGAGAAATGAGGATTATAGCAAATTAGCTCCAACACAACCGGATGTTCCAAAACTGGTGGTTTTTATGGGATTCGATTCAGACAAACATCCAATCTTTCACCCTATCAACTTTCCATCCAATATTTCCCTTGAGGAAGCTAAACAGCTAAGTAGATTAATAAAAAAAAAAACACCTAGTCAGTTGATCAGTATGGTTCGTATCGCAACACTCTCTCAATTTGCTGTTGGAAGTGTAATCAGTTTTGAATCTCCTCAAATATCAACTCAGTTAACATTACCTAACGGAGAAGTGGTGATGGATGCGCTACTGGTAAACTACAGATGTTTGCAATACGACGGTTTGATGATGGGAGTTCTATATATACCTGAAAAACATGCTAGCGATGTCAAACGAATTGGAACAGGAGTCATACTTGTAAGAAATCGTGAAGTTAGTAGATTTGGTTATCATCGACATGATATAATCACATTCACAGCATTACAAGCGATAGAAACGGCTCAAAACCTATCCAACAAACTTGATGATTCCAACCAGATGAAGTACTTTACTACAGATGAGGTTGTTGAGAACAAGGTCTTAGTACTTTCAATGGGAGCGGGAAACACATCTTCTACATCTTTGAGGGAACCAACACCCCCTGGTGAAAACTATATTCAAGAAAAGCAAGTCAGACAACACAACCTAGTGAGTGTTTTTTATTTAATGTAAACTAACTGATATAAGTAATACTTCCAATTAGATAGAATTTATTTATAAAGTAATTGTTTTTTTGTTCTGCTTTAGATAGAAGAGAGAGAATCAAAAACACTTGATGAAAATTATGCTCAAGAAAAAACAAGCCGAACAATATAACTTGGTGAGTTACTTCCCTTTACTATATAATGTTAACTAACCAATGTGAAAAGAACTATAATTCAAATTCATGTAATTATTTTACATTTTTGTTTAATCATCCTATACTAATACATAACTTATTATTTTAGTTCATTATGGAATCGAAAGTACATAGAGCAGAAGTCTTCCTTCCTAAGTTATAACATCAGTACAACAATAGATACATACAAATGGATGAAAATCTCTCATCATCCGCTATTTCATTTGAAATGATAGAAATGATATTGGAACTATTTCAAGCTCACAATATTTAATATGTTCTCTTTATGTATCCCTACTTATTATACAATAAATGTATATATTCACATATTGTTTTATTTTTAATCATCGAATTTATTCAGTGTAGATGTAGTCCCTCTCTCCTCTCTCTCTCCTCTCTCTCTCCTCTCTCTAAAGATAACTAATGCTTCCCTTTCTCCTCTCTCTCAAGATATCATATGAGTAGGAATTAAAAAATTTATCAAAACTTAAATGTCATACATTCAAAATCTATATACCCTATGAGTTAGAATTATGTATACAATTATGTAAAAAATTATCATAACTTAGATGCCATACATTCAAAATCTATATACCATATAAGTTCAAATTAAGTAAAAAATAATCAAAACTCAAATGCCACTTAAATGCCACTCAAATGCCACTCAAGTACCCCTCAAATAAAACACAATATAAACTCGGCGAATTCATCCAACGCCGTAACCCATTGCATCACCCCAGATAATGACCCCACAAAAAAACGCTTGGTAGGGAGATCTGCTCATATATTACTACTCTGGTCCATAGCTTTAATGAGCAAAGAGTTGAAGGTGTCAGTAAATGCAAAAAGTGTGGAACTCACACATCTAGTTTTGACTTGTGGTTGGAGAAATAATGTTATAAATAAACTGGTGCAGAACTGTTGTACATTTGGTATCATTTGCTTAGCTAGCAATACGGTAATGCATTAAATCTACTTCTTAGACTTGTAATCGCGGGAAGTAATTGGTGAATCATCATGTTTGGTGGAAACCTATTTAGTTGGTAGATCATGTTTGGGGGAAACCTATTTAAGTGGTAGATCTTGTTTGGTGGAAACCTATTTAGTTGGTAGATCTTGTTTGGGGGAAACCAATTTAGTTGGTAGATCTGGTTTGGTGGGAACCCATTTAGTTGGTAGATCATGTTTGGTGGAAACCTATTTAGTTGGTAGATCATGTTTGGGGGAATCCTATTTAGTTGGTAGATCTTGTTTGGGGGTAAACCTGTTTAGTTGGTAAATCATGTTTGGTGCATACCTATTTAGTTGGTAGATCTTGTTTGGGGGAAACCTATTTAGTTGGTAGATCTTGTTTGGTGGAAACCTATTTAGTTGGTAGATCTGGTTTGCTGGAAATGATTTGCTTGTTTGCATCTGCAAGTAATTTTGCAGTTGAAGAAAAATTAACAACCATCTTATTGACCAGTTTTTTCCCAAACTGTGCCCGGATTGATATTTTGTTAAGCAATGAATAACTCATATTCACTGGCTTTCCATGGGTCGAACTTAGTCCGACTGCAGCTAGTTCGGTTCATGGAAATGAGTCACAGTTCGGTCTAGATAGCTATGACTCAGTTCGTCTGTGCAAACCGAACTCAGTAGGACTGCAGATAAATCAGCCCATGGAAATAACATGGTTCGATCTAGGCCGACTGACTCACACATCTTGGAGGTAGAATAATAAGTCATTCCGCGCGAATTTAGTAGACGCACTAATAAATAATTCATTCCATTACATGCTTTCACGGAACAACGTTATAATTTACAGTTCTTACTTTATACCAAATTCATTAACTTTCATTATCATGGCAGTGTTTTCAGATGATGAAATTTTTACATTTATTGCTATCATAGAAGAAACGAATTCCTACCGAATGATAGATGGGAGAAAGCACAAAAACAAAGAAATTTTTGACATGCTGGCTCAAAAAACATCTGACAGACACAAAAATCTTGCACCCAAAACTGGCGAGCAGTGGCGCTGTAAATGGAAAAAATTAAAAGCCCATTATATGTTGGAAAAGCAAACAGCTTCCAAATCAGGTATTGTGTTTTTTAAATATTAAATTAACCATTCCATTGATTGATTGAATCATGGAATAATTTATCAATTAATTTTTCTAATCTAATCCACCCTGTGGTATGTTCATTGGAATAATTATAATTTATAAATAATTAAATTATAATTCAACATTTATCATCATGATTAGTGATTCAATCATTCATAGTTATTTAATTGATACTTCATCATTACTAGTAGTCGTAGGTTGCAATGATAAAATGATAATAATTATTATTATTATTATTATTATTATTATTATTATTATTATTATTATTATTATTATTATTATTATTATTATTATTATTATTGTTATTGTTATTATTATTATTATTATTATTATTATTATTATTATTATTATTATTATTATTATTATTATTATTATTATTATTATTATTATTATTATTATTATTATTATTATTACTATTACTATTACTATTACTATTACTATTACTATTACTATTACTATTACTATTACTATTACTATTACTATTACTATTACTATTACTATTACTATTACTATTACTATTACTATTACTATTACTATTACTATTACTATTACTATTACTATTACTATTACTATTACTATTACTATTACTATTACTATTACTATTACTATTACTATCACTATCACTATCACTATCACTATCACTATCACTATCACTATCACTATCACTATCACTATCACTATCACTATCACTATCACTATCACTATCACTATCACTATCACTATCACTATCACTATCACTATCACTATCACTATCACTATCACTATCACTATCACTATCACTATCACTATCACTATCACTATCACTATCACTATCACTATCACTATCACTATCACTATCACTATCACTATCACTATCACTATCACTATCACTATCACTATCACTATCACTATCACTATCACTATCACTATCACTATCACTATCACTATCACTATCACTATCACTATCACTATCACTATCACTATCACTATCACTATCACTATCACTATCACTATCACTATCACTATCACTATCACTATCACTATCACTATCACTATCACTATCACTATCACTATCACTATCACTATCACTATCACTATCACTATCACTATCACTATCACTATCACTATCACTATCACTATCACTATCACTATCACTATCACTATCACTATCACTATCACTATCACTATCACTATCACTATCACTATCACTATCACTATCACTATCACTATCACTATCACTATCACTATCACTATCACTATCACTATCACTATCACTATCACTATCACTATCACTATCACTATCACTATCACTATCACTATCACTATCACTATCACTATCACTATCACTATCACTATCACTATCACTATCACTATCACTATCACTATCACTATCACTATCACTATCACTATCACTATCACTATCACTATCACTATCACTATCACTATCACTATCACTATCACTATCACTATCACTATCACTATCACTATCACTATCACTATCACTATCACTATCACTATCACTATCACTATCACTATCACTATCACTATCACTATCACTATCACTATCACTATCACTATCACTATCACTATCACTATCACTATCACTATCACTATCACTATCACTATCACTATCACTATCACTATCACTATCACTATCACTATCACTATCACTATCACTATCACTATCACTATCACTATCACTATCACTATCACTATCACTATCACTATCACTATCACTATCACTATCACTATCACTATCACTATCACTATCACTATCACTATCACTATCACTATTACTATTACTATTATTATTATTATTATTATTATTATTATTATTATTATTATTGTAGTATTCGTAAGCTAGAATATTCAGTAATACTAAACATTAGTATGTACCTGTATGTTGTGGTATCTTTCTAGATAAACCCTAATGACTGGCCAGCCCTAACATGTGACTAGTGTAAGATTTAATTGGAGTTTTCTTTATCATTGACGTTCAGGATTTATCGCCATTTTATCTTCTAGTGCTGTTTCCGGTCCTGCGTGTCGAGGTATATCTGTGATGCCCATGATCAGCGATAATAACATAATTAACAAAATAATAATAACTGCAACATCTTTCCTTTCCCGGAAGTGTTGGAACACAAAAGTTTGCTCCAGCCGGACAGGCAATGAAACAACAGAACAGAACGATAACTACAACTAAGTAAGAAGCTAATTAATTATACAAACAAGGAGCTAGTTCATTACAAATCCCTCATACCGCGCTGGCAGGGTGCTCCGGTTTGACCTTGCACTACGCCTTGGTGTCTCAGGCACTTTTACTGGAGATGGGGCTTGATCTGCTATCATAGTGTCATCCAGTGTTATAGTGTCCTCAACTGTGGACTCGTTGGCTTGGTTTATCGGTTTCAGGTGTGACCGATTTCTTCGCAGCTCATTTCTGCCCGTGTCAACCATGTATGACCTGGGGTGCGGCGTCTTTGCAATGACTTTAGCTGCTGTCCATTGCGAGTCATCATCAGTTCTAACCACAACCTTATCTCTTTCTTCCAGCGGCTTCAGGTCACGGGCTCTACTATCATGTGCTTTCCTTTGCGAGTCTTGTCTCTCTAGTAGGTATTCTCGGGCATTGGGCACGCTAGGTTTCAACATCTCCTCGGTATAGGGTAAGGGGCCTCTTATGCATCTGTTGAAAAGCATCTCTGATGGGCTAAACGGTAGACCAGCTATCGGTGTCTGCCTGTAGGCTAACAATGATTGGTAGATATCCGAGTCAGAGTCAGACGCCTTCTTCAAGAACTGCTTGACTGTCTGGACATATCTCTCCGCCATGCCATTGGATTGGTGATAGTGCGGACTTGATGTGGTGATATTGAAGCTCCATTCTTTAGCAAACTGACGCATGGCTTCACTACCGAAAGGCATGTTATCAGCAACAACATCTACGGGCACTCCATGAACAGCAAAGATGGACTTTAGTGCCATGATAACGTCCCTCGCTGTTTTACCATTCATCATTCTCAGCTCCGGATAATGTGAGAAGAAATCTACAACAACTAGATAATTGTGATTCTGAAATTCCAATATGTCCATTCCAACCTCGTTCCAAGGTAGCCTTGGAACTTCATGTGGAACTAAAGGCATCTTTTGTTGATGGTTAGAGAACTTGAGGCATGATGAACATTCGGATACAAGTTGCCGAATCTCTTGCACCATACCAGGCCAAAAAACACTTTGTTTTGCTCTGTCTATACATTTGTCCATACCCAAGTGTCCCGAATGCAGCTTTCTCAGATATTCTCGACGTTGAGATTTGGGAATCACCAGCTGTTCTCCACGATATACCAGATCACCTTGAATGTAGAGTTCATCTCTGCAGTTCCAGTATCGTTGAATTTCTGGAGGAGCATGTTTTTTGGTGGGCCACTCCCATCCATCTAGTATAGCTGTTTTGAGCATGGACATGGTGGTATCTTCATTGTAGACCTCAACTAGTTCTCTCATAGCAGAATCCTCCAAATGGAGGCAGTGAATCATGACGACATCATCTTCTATGTTCACTGTCGATGTCGGTAGGTATGCTCGAGACAGGGTATCAGCAAGGTATAGATACTTGCCGGGCACATAGCCTATTTGTTTTATCTGATATCGCTGAAGCCTCATCAATAGCTTCTGAAGCCTAGGGGATGCTTTGTTCAGGGCCTTCTGTACTATAGACACTAGCGGCTGGTGATCAGTTTGTACTTCTATATCCCTGCCATAAGTATAGGTGTGGAACTTTTCACAACCATAGACAATGGCGAGTAGCTCTTTGTCTATTTGGGGGTACCCTTGTTCAGTCTCTGTGAGAGCTCTTGATGCGTATGCTACAGGTTGACTATTCTGAAGAAGGACTGCACCCAAACCTCCCTGGGAAGCATCAACCTGCAGTACAATGTCTTTACTAACATCGAAGTACCTGAGGACAGGTTCATTCATCAATATATCTTTGATCTGCTGCATGGCCTTATCTTGTTTGGCATCCCAGTTCCATGGTGTGTTAGCTTTTAATAGGTCCCTTATTGGTTGGGTAACCTTCGAGATGTTGGGTATATAACTCCTTAAGAAGTTTAGTGTACCCATCAGACGCTGTATGCCTTCTTTATCAGTGGGACAGGGCATGTCTCTAATGGCCTCAACTTTTGCTGGATCAGGTTTCAATCCATCGTTGGAAACTATGTGGCCTAGGTAGTGTACTTCAGATTGATTATGCTGAATCTTCTCTCTGTTGAACTTGACATTGCATTCTCGCGCTCTTTGTAGTAGCTTTCTTAGCTTCTCATCATGATCATCTTGGTTTCTACCAGCTATGATGAGGTCATCAAAGTAGATACACACATCCAGATCACCGAACACTTCTTCAACACGTTTCTCAAACACTTCAGCACTGGAATTGATACCAAAGGGTAACCTGTTGTAGCAGAATCGTCCAAAAGGCGTATTGAATGTTGTAAGGAGCTGGGATTTGCGGTCCAGAGGAACATGCCAATATCCATTCTTCATGTCTACTATTGTGAACACTTCCATTCCGCTGAACTTGAATGAAATGTCCTCTAGAGTGGGTATATGATGGTGTTCTCGTAGCACGGCTTTATTTAGCTCCTTGGGATCCAAGCATATCCTGATGCTCCCATCGCGTTTCTCTACCACAACCATGCTATTGACCCACTCTGTCGGTTGGTCGACTCTTTTGATGATGCCATTCTCTTCCATTCTCTCTAGCTCACTCTTTACTTTATCAATCATTGTGATTGGGATGCGTCTTGCCCGGTTAATGATTGGTTTTATTTCTGGATCAGTCCTGATAGAGTGTTCCCGAGCTAGACATCCGATGCCTTCAAAGCAGTCTGCATATTCATCGAGGATCGCTTGATTGTTGATTTTGTCCACTCTCTTTACAATACCCAGGTTCACACAAGCTTCCAGGCCCAATACTGGCACAACATCTGCATCAACAAGCTCAAAGATAAGACAATTTTCTTCATTGTTCGAGTTCAACTGGAGTTTGGTTTTTCCGCCATTAGCTAGTACTTCATTCGAGTATGTAAGCAGTCTTGCTTCACTAGATACAATGGCAGCCTGCAGTTCCTTAGCCTGTTTGAGCGGAAGGACATTAGCTTGGGCACCGGTATCAAGTTTGAACCTAATCTCCATGGCTTTCCTGCCACAAGAAAAACTATAGTTTTTAAACCAACCATTGGCAATGTCATTTTCGTCTGATAACATCCCAACAAACAGATCATTCATGCCCATCACGGAAGACTTCGAGACGAGGTTGACTTCCTTCTTTTGGCATTTCCTTTGAAAGTGGTTCTTCCCACCACAATTTCTACATTCTTGCCCATAGGCCGGGCACTTACCTCGAGTGTGATCATACCCACAGAACTTACAATCAACGATCTTTTTCGGTGCCGGAGTGGGGGGTACCTGGCCGGTATTAGGATGCTTATCATTGTTCCTCACAGCAGACACAGTTCTCTCGGTCGATATTTCAGCGAGCTGCTGTCTGGTGACCTCAGATGCTCTTATCATGTCAATGGCCTTAGCAAGAGTGATATTCTTATCCTGAAGTAGTTTTTCCTTGAGCCGTATTTCTTTGATTCCAAACACACAACGAACTAGTATCATCATATCTCTCTTTCCTTCAAATTCACACTTACCAGCTTGTGTTCTCAGCCGCTTGACAAACATATCGACAGGCTCGCCCTCCGATTGGGTCAACGACATGAAGATGTACCATTCATACAGAAGATTTCGTTGTGGATTGAAATATGTCTCAAATTTTGCTAGAACATCTGGCAGTCTATCTTTATTCTCAGCAGGATTAGCTGTGGCATCAAACTCAAATTGATCTAAAATTTCCACGGCATCCTCCCCTATACAATGGCGAAGAATGGCAATCTGGCGCAGCCAAATCGCACCATTCCCAGCCGGGAATACACCATCTCCATCAGCAGGTCCAGTCACTGAATTTATGGCCACCAAATAGTTTTCAAACAAGCGCCTCCAACGCCTCCAATTCTCAGCTTGATTCCCATCAAGCCTCAGTTCTGAAGGAGGAGACAATCCCAAGCCTTCCATCACAACAGACAATATACTAAGACAAACACCAGGACAATTCAGGAGTACAGGTAAAGCAGAGTGCTTGCAAGCACAACAGGTTCAACAAAACAGGTCACCAAATCAAGTTACACTCAATCATCAATCCGTAGTAGGTAGGTAGTAGGTCCTCCTCTCGCTGCCACCATGTAGTATTCGTAAGCTAGAATATTCAGTAATACTAAATATTAGTATGTACCTGTATGTTGTGGTATCTTTCTAGATAAACCCTAATGACTGGCCAGCCCTAACATGTTACTAGTGTAAGATTTAATTGGAGTTTTCTTTATCATTGACGTTCAGGATTTATCGCCATTTTATCTTCTAGTGCTGTTTCCGGTCCTGCGTGTCGAGGTATATCTGTGATGCCCATGATCAGCGATAATCACATAATTAACAAAATAATAATAACTGCAACAATTATTATTATTATTATTATTATTATTATTATTATTATTATTATTATTATTATTATTATTATTATTATTATTATTATTGTTATTGTTATTGTTATTGTTATTGTTATTGTTATTGTTATTGTTATTGTTATTGTTATTGTTATTGTTATTGTTATTGTTATTGTTATTGTTATTGTTATTGTTATTGTTATTGTTATTGTTATTGTTATTGTTATTGTTATTGTTATTGTTATTGTTATTGTTATTGTTATTGTTATTGTTATTGTTATTGTTATTGTTATTGTTATTGTTATTGTTATTGTTATTGTTATTGTTATTGTTATTGTTATTGTTATTGTTATTGTTATTGTTATTGTTATTGTTATTGTTATTGTTATTGTTATTATTATTATTATTATTACTATTATTATTATTATTATTATTATTATTATTATAATATATTATACTTTTATAGTTTTATATAGTATATACTAATATACTTATGTGAAGGACCGGCGCCATTACGAACGTTCTATCTATGGTATACAGTTCTATGCTACACTTACCTTATGCTTACACACATCTATTCCAGTACTGTCTACATGTCGCTATTCTATGCCCGCGCTTTAGGGCAAGTAGTTCTATGCATATTAATTATTATTTTCTATTTACATGCAAACTTATATATTTGCCATGTGAGTTTGACAAACCCTTAGCTCAAGAGCAAAGGGGCGGGCAGGATGCGGTAGGCCAGATTTATGCCGAGCTGAGACGACCGGGAAGCATCACAGAGAGAGAATTGGCCGAAGGGAGTGTCGAGTTGAAGACACTGTATGATCGGAAGGAGGCGATGAAGATCCGCCCTGACGGGGTGCTTGTCATCACGCTGCACCACCCTTCCAGATCGAAGCAATGTGTAGTCTGCCCACCAAGTAGGAGGACACAGGTCGTCTGGGAGACACACAGGATGACCCATGCAGGGATTCATCGGACGAGACAGCGCATCCTGATGGATTGGTACTGGCCAGGCATATCCCCCCTGGTCAGGAGACTAATCAAGGATTGTGAGGTGTGCCAAGCCGCCAAGAATGGGAAGAAGGCAGAGAACCCTCACCGACAAAGGATGTATGCAGGACGACCTTTTCAGAAGCTGGCGGTCGACCTGGTCGGCCCTCTGCCTTTAACGAAGAGGAAGAACCGTTGGGTATTGGTCCTCACCGACCACTTCACCCGTTGGCAAGATGCGATAGCTCTGCCTGATGCCACAGCACCTACGGTCGCCGTCGCGCTGGACGAAAGAGTGTTTGCCTACTGGGGCCTGCCCGAACAGCTACACTCCGACCAAGGGGCTCAGTTTGAGTCCGTGCTGTTAGAAGAGCTGTGTAGCCTGTGGGGCATCAAAAAGACAAGGACCACCCCCTATCACCCGCAAGGGAACGGGATGGTGGAGCGTCAAAACTGGACGCTGGGAGATGCACTCCGGACGCTGATATTGACGAAAGGCCATGACGAGTGGGACAGTCTGCTGCCGCAAATCATGCGGGCCTGTCGCAGCACCCCCCACTCAGCAACCGGGGAAACGCCCAACATGTTAGTAATGGGATGGGAGGTACGCCTTCCTGACCAACTAACAGGTACGCCCCCTTCCTTGGACCCTCGCAACGTCTCGGAACACACAGCAGAAGTGCAAGAAAATCTCCAGAAGGCACATGAGTATTTAAGACATCAGCAGCAAGAAACTAGGAGTCGAGATGATGAGAAGCCCGCCGTATTTCAGAAGGGGGAACTCGTCGTACTAGAAAATAAACGGAGAGTGAAGGGAAGCAATCCGAATCTACAGCCACGTTTCGTCGGACCCTACCAGGTGCTGGAGGCCTTTCCAAACCACACCTATAAAGTGGAGAGAAATGGGCAGTGGTCCATCCAGAATGGAATGCGGCTGCGCCATTATAGGACGTGCCAAGAACCGGTCGGCCGAGCACCCCCTTGTCGGGAACCCGCCCTCCAACCCAATATGAAAGGGGCCAGAAGAGGCAGACCCCCCAAGGCACGCCCAGCACCCACCGAGAACGTGGAACTATTGCCATTACCGCTGCCAGTACCAGAACCATTGCCATTACCGTCACCCCCACCAGAAAGGTCACCGCTGGCCAGGGAGCCCCCTAGCCCATCGCATATCCCAGAACCTGGAAACCTTCCTCTGGGAGAGGGGACACCCCACACTCAGGAGTTGTCACCCCCGCCTTCGCCTGCGGCTCGCCACAGTCCAACCAGAAGGCCTGAAGTGACAGGACGCAGTAGAATCAAAATAGAGGAAAAAAGAAGCTTGGAGAGAGAGGACACACCCCCACCAGAGGTCATCCAAAGGGCACCCAGCCCGCCGAGGCCCCCAGCCCTCAATGAGGAGGATTGGCGGCCCCTGCAACCAAGCCGGCTGCCCACTTCACCCCTGAGTCGACCACAAAGAGACAGGCAGAAGCCAACAAGGTTGAACGACTACCATTGTTATACAGCAGGAGGGGAGCCCCACCTACCTAACACCCCACCTACTGGAGCAGAAAGCAGAGAGGTTACCTCGCAGCCATCGTCAACTACCATCTTTAAGGAAGAAGTAGCAGAGAACCCGGCCGAAATCGGCTGGAAAGTGGTGCAAAGAAAGAGAAAACAAAATCACCTACAGAAGAAGGAGACGAATTATCATCTAGAAGAGAAAGTAGTAAAAAGAGAGACGAATTATCATCGAGAGGGGCGAAAAGAAAACAGTGAACAAGAGAAGATAACTCCCCAACACGATGAATTCGCCACCGGAAAAATAAATAGACAGGGAAACACAACTCCCCAGCATAGCGAACTAGCACCCGCCGGGAAATTCAGCAACGAAACCGCCATCCCACGCCATCAAACTAATACCACGTGGGAGGCGGTGCTAAGAGAGCACGTGGTGGCCCTCACCAATCAGAATAAAGAAAGGGGTAGGAGCCGCCAACGCTAAGTTGTCAACCAGCAGAGAACGAGTTCGCTACCCAGCAGAAGAGTAGATCAACCGGACATCGTGGCAAGAACATCACAACACTCACAAGAAAAGATCGACATCACATCAACCACAGGTGAGAGATTGCCGAACGTATCCATACAATCTTTAAGCAGAGCATTGGACCAACAGATGAAACTGTCAGTAACTGTTCCCCGCAAGGAGGACATGTTATTAAAAACCGGCACATCACCTCTCATCAACATATGACATATTGCTGTTGTAGAGGAGGGAGAGATCACCTCACCAAAACCGACAGCCAACCTAATGAGAGAAATTTGGCTGAGCGGGGAGACAATCAAGACCATAAAGGAGATGGCAGTACCAATCGGCGACGGAGAGCAGTGGAAGTGTACGCGTTGCAGCTACCGACAAGTGAGGAAATGTGTCATCTACCACGTACGACAACACCTAACCTTCTTCTTTTGCAAATGCGGAAAGAAGAGCCCGTCGAGGGACGGCATTTTAAAACATATTCGTGTGCAGGGTGACACTGCCGAACATGGTGGTAAAGCTAAACCACTGTACGAAGTAGATACAGATCGGTACGAGGAGTTCTGCAAAGCAATGAACTGGAAATCACCACCACCCTTCGGCACCCCGACCCCCTGCATAGAGAAGGTACCAGGAGAGAAGGCATCGGCAGAAAAGAGACGTAGCGACAGGACACAAGGAGAAAAGGCACCAGTACAGCAACGACTGGGGAAGCAACGAGAGTCATCTCCCCCGACAAAGAAGAGGAGAACAACTCCTCCTCGACGCTCGACCTCACCTAGGAGGGAGCGCCCACGGCCCAGCCCCTATAGTTGGCGAGCCGAACGTGAGAATTCAGCCGAAGCAGAGAGACAAAGACGAAGGAGAGAACATAGGCATCGGATGGAAGCATTAGATCGCGAGCTACACGCCATCACACACGAGGCGTGCCAGTTACTACTACGAGCCGAAGAAATCAAGAAGGAGCTAACCCGACCTTATCGAGAGTAAAGAAGACAACGTTCGAAGCCACCGACCAGTTTATTGGCCACCATCGCCAATGGG
Source organism: Cryptosula pallasiana (assembly GCA_945261195.1). Lineage (NCBI taxonomy): Eukaryota > Metazoa > Bryozoa > Gymnolaemata > Cheilostomatida > Cryptosulidae > Cryptosula > Cryptosula pallasiana. The sequence continues at coordinate 26,325,227 of OX183131.1, read as the reverse complement.
GCGGAGTATGTGAAGGACCGGCGCCATTACGAACGTTCTATTTATGGTATACAGTTCTATGCTACACTTACCTTATGCTTACACACATCTATTCCAGTACTGTCTACATGTCGCTATTCTATGCCCGCGCTTTAGGGCAAGTAGTTCTATGCATATTAATTATTATTTTCTATTTACATGCAAACTTATATATTTGCCAAATGAGTTTAGCCATGCATTTACTGATGTACCACCTCTTATATTTTATTCGCACACGCTGGCCAATCATTTGTGCCAGGTGTGGCCTCTTTTGTCTAAGCACTTGTCTATCACTTTGTTATGTAACAGTGTACATAAATATGGATGTTTGGTATCAATAAATCAGAGTCAGCTTGCACACTCTCAGAAGTTTCTTTGTTCTAACAAATAACTTCACTGCGCACCATTGCTCGAGTAGTAATATACAGGCAGATCAGTCTGAACCTCTGCTGGCCGAACTTAGCTTTGTCTAACTTCGCCTTCAATGTTCGACCCCTGCACAGCACTACAATAAGACAGCCGAACCTCTGCTGGCCGAACCTAGTTTAACTAGTTCGCCCTTCAAAGTTCGAACTTGCTATACACACAGATAACAGCTAACGCAATCGGCAGCTCACTAGTAACTGAGATGGTTAGTCACCATTCTTCAGCCTACTAAGTCGACCTGTGGAAGGATTGTATTGCTAGCACATTAGACACAGTTGCCATTACAGTTCGGGAGGTTTTGCAGGTAGGCCGAGCTACCACCTCACACCCCCACAGTGAAATCCTGCACACTTATATAGTGATTTTTATTATTATTTGACTTGCTTTTATTTTATAATATATGAAATAAAACAAATAATAATAAATAACAACTGTAAGTTATTAGTCAATGTATTGTTATTGTATTACTGGAGAAGTGTACCTGTACGTTTCAACTCCAACTGTAATAACTTTAATCTGATATGTGATATGTTACAGTTACTCTTACTGATATGTGATTTACATGTAGATAATAATAAATCTCATTGAATGATTAATTAAATTAATGGTGAATCATTAAAATAGATTATAAGGATCATTGATGTAAAGGTTATTTTGTAATTATTGTAATTTACTAATCATAATATAACAATAATTATTATTAAATTAATAATACATGTCTTGTGAATAGTAAATTACTAAATTAGTAAATGACATTAATTTTGTTTCATAATTATGATTTACTTCAATAATTGATCATTAATTTTCATCTGATATCTTAGTGAGATGCGATTTCGATAATTGCACTCATTAATTAATGATCAATTAGTAAATACATTGTAATTATCAAATAAAATGAACATTATTTAGTAATTTAACGCTCATAAGTATTATTAATTTATTACTAATTATGATTAAAAATTACTAAATAACATTGATATTGTTTAAAAGTAATAATTTTGTTACCATGTTTAACAATCTTGTTATATGATAATAATAACTGTATTCATGTTGTGATCTTTAAATTTGTATATTTTTCTGCTTAAACCTTTAATGTACTTGAAGTTTCGATTTTAGCTCGCACGACGAACCCATACATACCAAACCATTTAAATAATGCTTATTATCTATCTATAGGCAGTGCACCAAGTACGTGGCGCTTTTACGCAGAGATGGAAAAGGTCCAGGGTCATCGCCCAATATCAAACGCAATATCGGCGGATTTGGATGAATTAGACAGATCAATTGCAGAGGAGACTGATGCTGCTGCTACCACTGGTAACTAGACCTATATTTATATTCAAAACAATGTAAATTTTTGCATCATGTGCATCATGCTTTCTATATGGTGGCTCAGAACGTTTTGCCTTTTGTGTTTTAAAACGTCTGAACGCTTTCCAAACCGTTTGAACGAATTTGAAAAAGTCTGAACTTTTGCAAAAACTTCTGAACGCTTTGTGAAATTGTTCGTGAACTTAGAAAATCCGAGCCGATTTGCTGGTTTGCTCTATTGGTCATAGATCTACAGTCCATTTATGATGGATAATGTTTCTCCTAAACACTGAACGGTTGAATTTTTTCTAAATAAATAAACAAAAAATTTTGATTTAATAAATATTATTTGCTTTAAATTATTTTAAATAATAAATCAACCTAACTGTAAATGTAAAAACTCATTTTAGAGATTATATTCAACAAAATTTTTATACAGTTAATTAACTTGCTCTATGTCTTTTGATCGACGTCTATGTTGACAAAGTTATGAAGAGGCTATAAATAAAATTATGACGATCGCTTTTGGTTCGAAAGCCATGTGCCTTGCAAACTTTTCCAACCATTTCAAAATAGTTTAGACTATTTTAAAACAGTTCAGACTATTTCAAAATAATTCATACGGTTTGTAAATAGTTCATACTCTTTCTAAAGCGTCCATACGGTTTGTAATTTCCAAAATCATCTGGATCATTTCTAAATCGTCTGAATTATTTGCAAGACAACTATACGGTTTGCAGATTTTACAATTGTTGGACAGGAAATACAGTTTTATAGCATTAATCCTGCAACTGCTGAGGCCGACAATTAATTTATTATAACCAACAAGCCCGTTTTTAAACATAGTTTCTTGGGCTATTTTACTACAATTACCCAATTATTTTCAATGTAAAAGACGCTTTTTCGAACCATCTGGACTATTTCAAATCCGTTCATACGCTTTGAAAACGAAACCGTCTAACGTTATGAGCCACCATATTTCTACTTTCATCATAAATATTTATATATATATATGTGTGTGTGTGTGTATACACACATATATATATATATATATATATATATATATATATATATATATATATATATATATATATATATATATATATATATATATATATATATATATATACTAAAAGGTAAAATAGTAAAAGATGTTAAAACTAATGGCTGACTACAAGTTGTTTCATGTGCTAGAAAAAAAGAGATGGAAAAAGAAAATAATTCTAGGCACAATCATCAGGTCGACTGGTTTTTCCATCTCTCGGGCAACTAATATTAATAATTAATTATTTATTATTTATTTATTTGATTGTTTCTATTTAGTCTAAGCCCCTGTGCACACCCTGTGCCCCAGTCATACTTTCACTTATATATATATATCTATATATATATGTACATATATATATATATATATATATATATATATATATATATATATATATATATATATATATATATATATATATATATATATATATATATATATATATACATATATATATATATATATATATACATATATATATATATATATATATAGCTTTGTATATATTATATATATCTATATTGTGTGTGTATGTGGTGCGCGGGTTCTGTAAAATATTGCCGTGTATACAACTACAACATGTAAAAATTGATTTGTTATCTAAGAACTGAAGAGAATTTTTCAAAGCTTGTTATTACCATGATTCTTTTAAATTGTTTGTTTAGATGCTGGTGAAGATGCAATGCTACCAAGGTCACCAGAGGAGTCCAGGGCACCAACGCCGGCACGTAGCATGTCTGGGTCAAAAAGAAAGCGCTCAAGAAACTCCTCACCTTCCTCTTCAGCAAGTTTGTCTGTAGTACAGGTGTTGCAAGACATGGAAAGCAAGCGTGCCGCCCATTTTGATGCTGTGATGCAGTCAATGCGGGAATCACAGCATCAATTTGCCACAACCATGGAAAGCTTGCTTGGAAGGTTGATTCCTGCCGCTAACCAGTTGCAACCATCACACATTCCTTCCCCTCAATCATCCCATCCCCTATTCACCCCTCAACCATCACACATCCCTTCATTCAGTCATCCCAACCCCTATACACCTCTCAACCGCTGCACATTCCTCACTCACAATCATCACATTCCTTTTGCAACGTTCAGCCACTGCACACCACTGCTCAGCCACTGCACACCACTGCTCAGCCACTGCACACCACTGCTCAGCCACTGCACACCACTGCTCAGCCACTGCACACCACTGCTCAGCCACTGCACACCACTGCTCAGCCACTGCACACCACTGCTCAGCCACTGCACACCACTGCTCAGCCACTGCACACCACTGCTCAGCCACTGCACACCACTGCTCAGACAAAGACATTTACGCCTCTTGAAACTTGCCCCCCAGCTAATGCTGATAAGTGGAAGGGCAAGTTTACCATACCAGATGAATTTCATTGAAACAATAATTGTAAAGTTTTACAATTACATGCATATTTTAATGTTTTGCTTAGAATATTAAATATCAATCACTGAATTTTTAAAATATTGTGTATAGAATATCAAATTTACTATGATTGCTTTGCTCTCTGTGAATAGTTATTCAATTCATAATATATTATCTTTCATATTATATTATCTTTCATATTATATTCATATTATGTTATCTACTTTTGTATCAACGACTGCGCATTATACTATGCACTTACTCAATTATGATTCACTATTATTACATTATCACATTATTACTCACTAATAAACATATTCATATTATATATTGTGTTGTATCGAATATTGAATTTTTGTAATAATAAGGAAACAGGTATATTATTGATGAATATACTAATTTTATTCACAGCATGTAAGAAAATGAGTGGCAACAGAAAATGAGCAATACATACATAAATAGTGTAGTTAATTGTGATGTGGGTAAACTTGACCAGTCACTAGCAACTGATAAAATATATAAGCCTATAAGATTTTTTTAACAGACTATCAATCCAGCTATATAATATGAATTTAAAAATTACACATTAAAGGCTCTTCTTAAAGGAAAGTTAGCTGCTAAGTTATCTTTCACTGCGATCCTGATCTGCTCAGCGCCTCTACCCTCCAATTCATTGTTGATATACTGCTCAGGCTGAGGAAATGCTCGTTGGTTGTTTTCAGCTTCCACGTCATGATGAGGGGAAGGCATAGGAATTTTGTTGCTTTCGCATATATTGTGCAGGACACAGCAAGCTGTAATGATGCGATGGTCAGCATCTACAGTTTTACTTAGTATTCGGAATCTTGATTTTAACTTTCCGAACGTGATTTCTACGCACATCCTAGCAGAACTGAGATACACGTTAAAGCTTGCCTGTTCAGGAGACAAGTTTCTGCCCGTGTATTCTTTCAGTATTAGCTTGGACAAGGGGTAAGCAGGGTCGCCCAGTAGATGAAGTGGCACCACAGTACCATTCAGCACAATGTCCCTTTTAGGCATTCTCCGCTGTAGGAAGTCGTGTAGTGGGGAGCGGCGATACACTGAGGCATCATGAGCAGAGCCTGGAGTATTTGCATAAATGTCTCTGAACATGTAATGACCATCTGCTACAGCTTGCACAACAATAGAAGGGTAGCCTTTGCGGCATAGATAGTCCGCTTTGCCATCAAGTGGAGGAGTTATTGGAATATGTGTTCCGTCTATGGCACCTACACATTGTGGGTAAGAGTACTTATTCCTAATTTCATCAGCCATTGCCGCTGCTTCCTCATCAGTATACCACTTGATATATTGCCCTTTTCTCTTTGAAAGAGCATCACAGAACATGTAGAGATATCTGTGAACGGATGTAACGCTGACTCCAAAAACTTTCGCCACGCTTCTATACTCGCTGCAACTTCCCAGTTTGTATAGCGCTATACAGATTCTAAAAGAAAATAATGCCAATTCAATATTATTGCATAACAGCAGCAATGGAAACCGATGACATAATTTCTGTAAATTGAGAGAATTGGATTTGAATGAAATAAGTTTTACTATGTATTAAGGTTCAACAACGTTATAGCCTTAGGGTGTTATTTAAATTTTTTACCGCATTAGTCAATAATCCAATATCATTTTTACAAAGCATGCTATATGCAGATACATATTACATATTCACCTTTTGTGCAGCGATATGGGTTTTCTAACGGATGTCTCCGAGGGTGACAGATCATCGCTCAGAACCTGACACAAACTATCAATGCCATCCTTGCTTAGTCTAAAGTTTGCCATCCAAACAGGATCATCATCAGCTGAAGTCAGCAACACACGGTCATACCATGATGGCTCAGTCTATAATAGAATATTCATGATGATTAATATAAATATTAATATTTTATATTTAATTTTAAATATTAGGCTAATAACTTAACAGTATGAGTATATCAATATTTTATACATTCTAATTTTATAGTCACTATAATATAGTGCTTTCCAACTAAAACTAGAGTCTAGACTTTGCAGAAAATGTAATAATTTAAATTCATTAATTATATTATGTAACTCAACTGTAAGTTTAACTTCAACTTTAACCAATTAATGAAATATTAATATACTAATGAAGACACTCACACACTGAGTAGACATCCAAAATCGAGGCTTTTTCTTCACAGGTTCCTCGTCATCACTTCCAGACTCAGAATCCTCCTCAGACTCCAACAGTGACAGTACAATTGTAGCTTGAATCATTGCATCAGTGTACTCCTCCTCAATAGCCATGAGTGATAAATGATGCATTAGAATATTGTGATGCATCATCGACATATAAATAGCCACCACTTGGACAGCTAACAAATAATTCATAGTGAAAGTTAAAGAATTTGATTTAAAGTGTAATAAATATGATTGTAACACAATATGACTGTAATGATCGCTAGACTAATCAGTGAAAAACTTTCAGTCCTTGAGAGCCGTGACCGAGACTGCAATCTTAAAAGATAGCCCAAGCGTAATAAAAAGGCACTTTAGATCGAGCTGTAAATATTGAGAGCATAACTCCACAAGTTCGTACCGGTGCTAGAATGGAAAAGTGTATTGGCTTTAGGTTCGTGCCGGCCCATTTTGGACTGAGATCGACTGGACTGAGACCGAGTTCGACCCATGGAAAGCCAGTGAATATTGTTTTTCCAACTGCTTCAGCGTTGGGAGCGACTTCCACAAGGACTTCTGAAGTAGAAATACCTTTGTTTGACGTTATGTAATTGAAAATATTTCCTTTCATTTCACAGGTTTTTCTCTTTAACCACGTCTAGCTTTTATTGCTCTCATTACATGAACTGGCAGCTTGCCAGTTTTTCAAGTTACGTACTGTCAACAGTACAATACCTATTAACTTTTCACTTAGTCTTACACGCCCTCATATTCTTTAATTTGTTGTGGAGGGGGGGGGGTCTCTCCCTATATGCGGTTTACGCTTGGATATAGGTCTAGTGTTTAGTGTTGTACGTTTGTGTATTATTGTTTGTACTTGTTTGGTTGGATTTATAGTAATGGGGTTGTGACTGGGGTTATCCCCCCTTATAGGGGGGCGCTGGTGTAAGTCCAACCGGAAAATGCCGAAATTTTTATATAGAGTACAATGCAGAAATACGGAGTTGAGATGTTAAACTAGAATGAACAGGCTATTGCAATGGGATTGATATAATTGAACAAGTTACGGAGCTCACAGGGCTATAGCAGATTACACGTACATAAGTTTTTAATTACACAAGTGTAGCTATAGAGCATAATAATCATTAAATAACCACGATGCGATCCGCGATTTATACGATCGTTGGTACAGTAGTCAATAAATACGATGAAACACCAACGATAATTAACTTATTTAACGCAACGTTTATGTGTAAATGGATTGTCTGGTATCTGTGCGGGAAATAATAATAATACAAGTAATTAATCATTAGCATCTATCTACACTTCTATGAAACTATTATTATAAATGACAATGAGAATTTAATGTGGTGACAACTTTTTATAGAAATAAAATCAATTATTCATTTTTTTATCATAATTGATTTATTAAAATAATAATTATAAATAATAATAATAAGTTGTTACTTACTACTATAATTATTATTTATTATTATAAAATTATAAGAAGCATCATTTATAATAATTATTATTATCTAATAACAATTCAATAACAACCTTAATAATTACAATAGCAATCATAAACAGTAGAATCATAATTATAAATGATTATAATAAATAAAAAAAAATTTCACTAATAACTATATAAAAAATAGTTAGAATAATGATAACACGGGCATCAGAGGCTTGCCGAAAAAGAGAAGGAAGACGATGCGCCCGTTACTAAATGTGTTAGTAATAACCTAGCTTTTACGCTCAGTTTCAATGAATTGGGTTTGTGATATTGAACTTTTTGCAAGCAACCGGATATTGCTACGAATAGTTTTTATTACAGGACGCATCGTCTCTGTTATTTTTTTTGGCAAGCCCTGGAGTTCCGTGGATAACAACTGTACTAAATAATAATTGAAAAAACTGTAAAAAAAATATAAATCTTTGTTGCTGCAGGTAGATTTGATGCTGCTGTCTTTAAAAATAGTCTCAAGTGTTTTTAGCGACATGTCATTATAGTATACAATTGACAGCACGGAGGCTATCAGGGAAAAACTGTCACGAGTCTGCATGAAGTAACTATATTTTATACTACGAACAATGGTAACTTCCGGTTGGATGTAGAAAGTTCAAAGAGAGATAACTCTTAATGTCACAACCCCATTCCATTGCTAGGATACCAAAAACTAACATATTGTAACATTTGATGGGCAGTCATAAGGCCTGCACGTGGACTTATTCTGATTTTACAACAATAAATCACAAAGTTTTTAAATCACTTGGTGAACTTGAACAGTTACACTCATATCTAACAGTCATGATGCTAAAATGATTTTTACTTGCTAACACCAGCGGCATGTTAGTCACATCAATCTGTGAAGGAAAAGTTTGATATATTTCACTTGGTTGTATGCATTTGTAGAGATCAACAATACTTTGAGACCTTTGTTATTATTGTGTTGTGTGCTTGTGTATGAATAATTGCAATAATCAATCTATTGTTGCATTTAATATGTGTTTGTACTGTATATTATGTAATGTTTTGTTTATGTACATAGAGTCATTTTGTTATATTTGCAGATAAAATGTTGCAGCCCAACGCAGAACTCATCAGAATATCCAATCCTGGTGCACATTTCATCAAACTTCCTTCTGCACTCACATTCAGCTCTGGGCACTCTACAGGCATTGGGTGCTACTCAGCATGTCACAGAGAAGATGGTAACATACTAGTAGGTTGTCAAGGTGGAGTGAGACTTCTCAACAAGGACTCTATGGAGGTAACCAAATACGATCTGCCATACAAGAGAGTACACTCTGTTATAGAACACAGACATGCTGTCTATATTCTACACTGGAGTGATAACATCTACAAGGTAGAGATGTGTTTACCAGACCTACAGCACTCTCAAACATTGCTTCAGTTAGAGAGCCCATGGAAGTATGCAAGAGGAATGGCTGTTTCAGACAGATATATTGTAGTATACAACCCAGTAGAGAGCTCATGGAGTGTAGTAGTGTACAACAGGCTTACCAAGGAGACAACAACAACACAAGTTACTACATCTCACTACCCCTACTTCCTACCTGGTGGTGAGCTTCTCACTGCAGGAGGTGGTCAGCTGATCAAGTACAAGATAGAAGAAGGAAAGATAACTCCCATATGGACTTGTAAAGGTTTGAATTATGTAATCAGAGCCTGCACTGACCAGCAAGGAATCATATATGCATCTACCTGCGCCAACCAGAAATCTATCTACATCATCTCACCCAGTGGTTAGTAACTAGTATACTGTGTACTGTTTACTGAACTCTAACTGTTACATCACATACAATATAGTAGTTCTCTTACATCATGGAAATTTATTGGTGATTATGTAACAATGCATGTTACGTTTTGTTGATTGATATATATGTTGTATGTAGTTGGTAGTATATAGTTATATACAACACAAACTGCACACTTACCGCATATCTATATATTATGTATACTTTAGGTGAGAAATTACAGGAGCTCAAACATGACAAACTACCTGCTGCAGATGCAGGACAAATAAGTATCAGAGGGAATCAGTTAGCAGTACCTGGAGTGGGAGACAATAAACTGTATCTATTCAACATAGATACTGATGTATGAGTGAGTAGTTTGGCTATAACACAAAAATAGTTGTACATTACTAGTAGTAATATATGAGCAGATCTCCCTACCAAGTGTTTTTTTGTGGATTTGACTTTGGAGTTTATGCAATGGATTACGATGTTGGATGGATTCGCCGAGTTAATATTGTATTTCATTTGAGGGGCATTTGAGTGGCATTAGAGTGGCATTTAAATGGCATTTGAATTTTGATTATTTTTTTACTTAATTTGAACTTATATGGCGTATAGATTTTGAATGTATGGCATTTGATTTTTTTGATATTTTTACATTGTATAAAAATGGAATGTGATATGATTGTATTGTTATTGGAAGTTAAGATGTCGACAGAGGATGATGTTGAGATGAGACCAATGAATGAAGTTGATACTGTTGATGGTACTACACGTGATATGATAGATGTTTTACCAAGTATGAAGCGTAAAAGTAGTAATATATGAGCAGATCTCCCTACCAAGTGTTTTTTTGTGGATTAGACCTTGAGGTTGAGACAATGGGTTACGGCGTTGGATGAATTCGCCGAGTTTATATTGTATTTTACTTGAGGGGTACTTGAGTGGCATTTGAATGGCATTTAAGTGGCATTTGAGTTTTGATTAGTTTTTTACTTAATTTGAACTTATATGGCATATAGATTTTGAATGTATGGCATTCAAGTTTTGATAACTTTTTACATAACTCGAACTCATATGGTATCTTGAGAGAGAGGGGAGAGGAGAGAGGAGAGAGGAGAGATGGGAGATGAGAGAGGAGAGAGAGAGAGAGAGAGGAGAGAGATTTTTTAGTTTTCTATACATTCATGTATATATGGTTAGTTATGTACATATTTATGGCTATATTTATATCTACATAGAGAGAGGAGATATATCTACATTGAACAAATATATTGATCAAAAATGAAAATTATATGATTATATACCTGATTACATAATAAGTAGGGAAAATCTTCTGGAGAGAGGGGAGAGGAGAGATGAGAGAGGAGAGAAGAGAGAGGAGAGAGAGGAGAGATTTTTTTTTAGTTTTTTATACATTTATGTATATATGGATAATTATGTACATATTTATGGATATATTTACATTTACATCATTGAATAATATACATTTATTACATAATAAGTATATTAAATGCTATAAAATATGTTGGAAAATTACCAAATTAGACCTCTAGATGGTTAAAATCTACAGTATTTGGGAAATAACTGCAAGAGAGGAGAGAGGAGTATTTGGTAGAGGAGAGAGTATGTTGAGAGAGAGGAGAGATAAAAAGAGGAGATATATCTACATTGAATAAATACAGTGATTAAAAATGAAACAATATGTGAATATATACATTTATTGTGTAATAAGTAGGGAAAATCTCATACAATATAGCTAGAGTCAGTAAATATTAAATAATACAAACTTAGGAAGGAAGACTTCTGTTCTATGTACTTTTGATTCCATAATGAACTAAAATAAAAAGTTATGTATTAGTATAGAATGGTTAAACAGAAATTTAAAACAACTACAAACTCTTACTAAATAGTACTTTTTTTATTAATTATTACCTTATCATCAAAAATTGACTGTTAATCGGATGTTTTTGTAGCTTTTCGTGTCTTACGTTGTTGAGTCCTTACCCTTCTAGCTTGTCTTTGAGCGGACTGTCGCTGCATGTTTCTTCTTTTTAGAGCAAGTTCTTTACGAGCACACTCGATAGAAATTGGTGTGTTTACCTGTTGTAGTTGATATTGTCGTTGTTGTAATACATAATGTAATCTCTGAATGTCTGATGTAACATCATTCCCTAAGAGCTTTAATGTTAGAAAAGATTCAGTTCGAAAACTATTTAGCTGCTCTATCAAGTCTTTCTGTATGAATTTACAATTGTTTGAGATAATTCGCACTCTCTCTTCAATTTTCTTATTGCATATGTTTTGTAGAAGTATCAAGTCCTCTTGAGTCAAAGATTTAGGCTGAGTTTCTGATTCTGTGTTGTTAACTATTTCCATTTTTTGTCATTGAATCTGAAAAAAACAAAAAAAACAGACTATTAATTTTGTTCAGTTGTTTTAGTATAATAAATAATATATGAGTAAAAACTGTAATTTATTAAGTTTTTACCTTGATGCTCTTCTAATAGCTGTAGTAGATGTTGCTTCTCTGATAGCTGTTGTAGAACTGGATGCTTTCTGTGTGAAAACTATGACTCTTATATAGCTAAAGTTGTACTGATTAAACCCTATGAACACCATCTCGTGTCAATCTCTATGAATCAACATTTGTTCACGCGAAGGAAAGTCAATGCTTTCGCGGGAATAAATAAATAATTTTCACGCGAACACAAACCAATGCTTTCGCGGGAATAAATAAGCTATTTTCACGCGAATGGAAACCGTTGCTTTCGCGGGAATAAATAATTTATTTTCACGCGAATAGAAACCAATGCTTTCGCGGGAATAAAGAATTTATTTTCACGCGAATAGAAACCAATTCTTTCGCGGGAATAAATAATTTATTTTCACACGAATAGAAACCAATGCTTTCGCGGGAATAAATAAACTATTTTCACGCGAATGGAAACCGTTGCTTTCGCGGGAATAAATAATTTATTTTCACGCGAATAGAAACCAATGCTTTCGCGGGAATAAATGATTTTATTTCCCGCGGATGAAAGTCAATGTTGTCGCGGGAATAAATACTTTATTTTCACGCGAATGGAAACCGTTGCTTTCGCGTGAAAATAAAATATTTATTCCCGCGAAAGCATTGGTTTCTATTCGCGTGAAAATAAAGTATTTATTCCCGCGAAAGCAACGGTTTGTATTCGCGTGAAAATAAAGTATTTATTCCCGCGAAAGCAACGGTTTCCATTCGCGTGAAAATAAAGTATTTATTCCCGCGACAACATTGACTTTCATCCGCGGGAAATAAAATCCTTTATTCCCGCGAAAGCATTGGTTTCTATTCGCGTGAAAATAAAATATTTATTCCCGCGAAAGCAACGGTTTCCATTCGCGGGAAATTAAATCATTTATTCCCGCGAAGACAACAGTTTGCATTCGTGTGAAAATAAAGTACTTATTCCCGCGAAAGAATTGGTTTCTATTCGTGTGAAAATAAATTATCTATTCCCGCGAAAGCATTGGTTTCTATTCGCGTGAAAATAAAATATTTATTCCCGCGAAAGCAACGGTTTCCATTCGCGTGAAAATTATTTATTTATTCCCGCGAAAGCATTGGTTTGTATTCGCGTGAAAATAAAATATTTATTCCCGCGAAAGCAACGGTTTCCATTCGCGTGAAAATTATTTAGTTATTCCCGCGAAAGCATTGGTTTGTATTCGCGTGAAAATAATTCATTTATTCCCGCGAAACAATTGACTTTCCTTCGCGTGAACAAATGTTGATTCATAGAGATTGACACGAGATGGTGTTCATAGGGTTTAATCAGTACAACTTTAGCTATATAAGAGCCATCGTTTTCACACAGAAAGCATCCAGTTCTACAGCGACTAACAGAGGAGCAACATCTACTACAGCTATTAGGAGAGCAACAAGGTAAGAAGCACTAAAATAATTATTTGTTTTTAATTAATTGAAACATCTAGGTTTTTGAATCTTAGTTTTTAAAAACAATCTTTTAATAAAACAATAGTTTCAGTATATTTACATCATTAAACTAAGTTCTTTTACTTTTTGCAGGTATGATGACATCACACTCCAAAGCACTTCCTAAGCTCCATATTGAACCAATCACAGCTACCAACAACACTAACGCTATTTCCACTACAACCATCATTTCCACCACCAACGGCATTCACATTGATGATAGAAGATCCAATCCTAACACCTTTAATGATACATCTTCTCGCTCAAACACCAATGCTCATGCTGATATAGCAATGAACCATCATGTAGTTTCAGCTGACTCTCCTTTGAGTCCCACACCGGACTACACATATCTGCATGGGAACAGTGAAGTCAAACGAACGGAGGATATCAAAAAACCGACAGTGACATTATCTCAAGCTTCAATTTCCTTTTTATTCAGCAACAGCAAGAATAATACCGTAAACAAACTTAGAGAGTTTGAATTGCTCGAGATGGGTGGAATAATGACAGGAGCTATGCAGAAAGGAATGTTGGAAATCAGAAATTTTGTGAGTTTGTTGGATTTACCAATTCCTACGATATTGGAGGTTTTCGATGTTAATTACGTTGAAGATTATGGTATATTGGACTATGAATATGTTTTAAAAAACAATCATCGAATTCGAGTCAAGTCACTGATTGACAAAGAACTTACGGTGGAGCTACAGGAACTTGATCCCGGCTCTTCACAAATCCTAGTGTACATGGGAAAGCTAGAAGAAAATCAACCCGATCTACGTATTGTAGGAGATAATCATCGTCATCAAGGGCTAAAACAACGAGTTATAGCCAAAATCTTGAGAAAAAAATCATTGAAACAGTTGCAAGCATACTTTGATATCATCACTTTCGATAATATTCCTGTCAACACTCTTCTGACATTCACTAGACTTTCAGTTTGGAAAAATTTGAAGTCGAAGCAGCGAAAACGAAAACAAGATACATCGCCTTTACGTATCACTCACACTGTCACTTACAGATACATGATGAATGACGGATCTTTGATGACTAGGAAGATTGTTGTCCCTCCTGAGAACGTTTTGAAGATCAAAAATCATGAATGTGGTATGATCCACTATAAAAGTACGATGACAACTGAAAGCGGCACAAAGAAACACATTCTCACGATTCTGAGTGTTGAAGAAGCTTTGATGCTTCTATCTACTTCAAGTGAAAAAGAAGGAATAGCTTTCAGACTTTCTCTATTTGATGATGCTGAGCTGATGAAAAGTTATGATGATGATGTTGCTGCTGATGATGCTGCTGATGATGATGATGATGATGATGATGATGATGATGATGATGATGATGATGACGATGATAACATCGATGCTTATACCGATGAAGAAGATGATAATATGACGGATGATGACTCTAAGAACAAAAAATTTGAGGAAAAAGATGAAGTTGTCGACAATGATAGTGAGAAAAGCAATGAAGATGATGACAATCACATTTCAAGCGAAGCTAGCAGGATTTCAATATCGGAAATTTAATTAAGGTATGTTAATCTTCACTAGTAATAAGTAACTACTAATAGACGTATTTTTTACCATAGTATAATGTAGTTGTTATAACGACATCTATGTATGCTTTTAGATAGAATACGTGTACAAGTGAATGACCGTCGACTCGCCAAAATCTATCAGCAACAACTCATGAACATTAAATTACATATTATTTGTATTGTGCAATAATTTGTATATATTTAGTGTAATAAAGTATTTTATTCATATTTAACATTAGTTATTTAGCCAATTTGTAAAACTTTCGGGGCTACAACTCTAAAATGTTACAAAAATTTCAATGTTCCGACACAAAAATAAATATTTCAAGTTATCGTCTCATTTTTCAAAAATGTTAAGACAACTCCCATTTATAATTTCTAAACTTCGTTTTTGAAAAAATATGTAAAAGTTGTCGGCACATTGTGTCAAAATGATAAGACAACTCCGCTTTTGCACAAAAAATTGTGAAAAATGTTTTATAATTTGTTTGAGAAACCAAAACAGTAGAAGACTTTTTACAACCGCAAGCATTATACTTTAGGTTTTACAGTTTTGTGAATTGGGTGTTGATAGTTTGTCACGATATGACATAATAATTAAGTAATTATAGTCTTTTTCATAACAATGCTATAGATTCAGTAATACAGATGTGAAATTTACGGTTTCATCACTTGAATGCAGTATGAAGGTAGTTGATGTAATATTTATTTTGTAATATTATGCAAAGTAATACAGTAAGAATGAAGCATATGGAGTTCTCAACCACAAAACAAATAAAAATAATGCATTAGGGTAAACTAATGACAGAACAATTTTACATGAAGTGTATACATGTGAATAAAGTATTCATAAAAACACAGACTATTGTCTGTATATATAATATATATAGAGAGTATTTATAAAAAACAGCCTATTAACTATATATTTTGTGGTAAGAAATTGTAAAATAGGATAGTTGCATAAAGTCTATGGTAAACTAATGACAGAATATTTTTTACATGAAATGTATTCATAAAAACACAGACTATTGTCTGTATATATAATATATATATATAGAGAGAGTATTTATAAAAAAAACATCCTATTCACTATATATTTTGTGGTAAGAAATTATAAAATAGGGTAGTTGCATAAGACCTATTCCAGAGCCATGATAATATTAAAAAATATAGTGAAATAAAAATTTTAAAACTCACCTAAGAGTGCAGTTAGTACAAGAACTTCTTCTTGAGAAAAGTCTGAGTTTTTCTGCATTTTTCGTCTAATAGACGCTAATTTCAATTTAACACAATCATTAAAACCCTTTTTTTTCAGTCCATCTTTTATATTCAAAATTAATTTAAGTGAAGTTAAATCAATTTTCTTATCATCAATTTTTTGGCTTTCTTTTAAATCTACTTGGGTTTGAGGTTTAACTGTTATAGTATTAGATTCTAAAACACTGGTTTTTGGACTGCACTGTGAACTAGCAACAGAAATTAAGTCATTATTACTTTCTTCAGTTTCTGAAAGATCAGAATCTGAAGATATAAGTGCTCTCATTTTTTTACACTGGTTTTTAATCAAAAGTTTTCGATCTTCAGCAGCAGGTTTTTTAGCTATCGCCAACCATTTACTCCCTAATTCAAAATCTAGAACAATGTTTTCAGAAAAATAACCTTCTATTGGATAGAGATACACTAACGCAAATTTTTTCGGAAAAGTAATATCCATAAGTAATTCAGAATATTTTCTATTAATAAATAAAACAAAATTATTGTAACTAGCAATATCAACAATAAAAAACATTTTAGTTTTTAAAATACAACTATGTTGCTGAAGATCTCTCAAAGCTGTATGCGATTTTCCACATAAACAATAATAAATAAACAAGTGAGCACAAAAATGTCTTGAAAGAACTCGGCCAGGCTCATGCAATCCCCCTAATTTAAACTTCTTACCACAAAACATACAAGAGACGTTGTTTTTGTTTCCTTTCAGTGCTTCACTCAACATCTTTGTGCCATATGCGATCAACAGCAATGAGAGCACTGAAAGGAAATACCTAGGGCTTTTGTTATCAATATCTACAAACAAAATAAACAAATTCTCATCATATATAGATAACTTTCTTAAGCATGGTATATGTATATATATATAAAGATAATGCATGTCACTTACACTTAAAACACTCTCTATCTTCTTTTATATTTCCATCTAGAAGACTTAATTCTTTATACTCCCTTAATTCAGGATTCTCTGCTTGAACTAAAATAGAAAATACGAATGTAGTTATGCTATTTTTTTGAAAAAATTCGAAAAATTTTTTATAAATTGAATGAGTATATAGTAAGTAATATTTTCGTCATACTTACATTCAAATGTGTTCCGTTCATAGTACAGGAAGTTTTCGTTCTTCCCAACACATTGCTTACTTCCTATGAATCGTGAAGATGCTTTTTCTACAAAAAAATAACATAGTAAATGTAAAGTCATTATTATTGTACCTACAGACAAATTTACATTTTTCATAAAACAGAAAAACTTACTCATAGCAATATGCGTGCTAGCTTTGCTCTTTTCCGTCTTCTCTTCATCTTCAAAACACTCCTCCAACCACCTTAGTGTTTCATCATCGGTAGAACTTAATAAAACAATAAATCAAGATTGTAATTATTTAAAAACTCTATATAATACAGTTGAATATTGAATGATAAAGTTTCAATAATATACTTACATAGCACTGAAATCTATTTCGTCTATATTTAGTTCTAATGCAACATTTGAGGATGTAGACCTACAAGTAATATATATATATATACATTTGTATAAATTTATAAATGTAACTGCAACAAAATTGTAAAAGATAGTATAAATAACTTACTCATTTGTTGTAGGGATATTGCTAGCCATTGTTGTTTTGCAGAGTAATACTTAAAATGAAGTATAAATGAAAACTGATACTGTTTAAAAAAAATAGTTTCTCTTATATACAAAACATTGAAGTCATTTATCAAGATTAATTTGTAGACTGATTTTCTGATTATTACTATGATAAATGATATTGTTTTTTAAAAAAGTGGAAGACGATTAGGAAGTTGGTTAAAAAAAATAGGAAGATAGAGATTAAATAGTTTAATAAGCTTAACCACCACAAACACTCCTGTAAACTGTCTTTCCATCTAGCTAAAATTTTTGAATGTAGAGCGTTGGATAAACAAATTTTACAACCTCTTTTAAATATAACTAGCTAGGATGAAACTTACATTTCATTTGAATGACACCTCACATCCTTCAAACATATTTTTATAGCAACAATTTTCATATAGACACATCAACAGCAAAACAATGATGCGATGTAGTTCCATCTTTATATCATCAGACAGTAAATTAATATGTGAGAGCTTCAATTATAGTTTACACCATTAAGTATGAGTTCGGAATGTAATAAAATACTTTACAGGTACTGATAGCATTTAATAACTAGTTCAATTGCAGTTTATTGATATACTCTACTATAACACACACTACCACAAACAATCATATAGACACATCATCAGCAAAACAATGATGTAGTGTAGCTCCATCTTTATATCATCAGACAGTAAATTAAAATGTGAGAGCTCCAATTATAGTTTACAACATTAAGTATGATTTAGGAATGTAATAAACACTTTAAAGATATCTGATAGCATTTAAATATGTATATGTATTTCACACAAAAAACAATGAGATATTTTAAAAAAAGTAACAGTCTAACTAATAAAACAAGTGGATAAAGTCATGCTTTGCTCATGTTTTTTAGATGATAGCGGAGATAGCTAGGATTAAAAGTAAAACCACAAATCCGTTTTGGTGGAAGGCTGTATCTATATTAACTAATATGTAATGAAACAATAAAAAACAGGAGATAGATGCAATCAAGTTCTCTTCCTTTTTAGGTTGAATTCGACCTATAATTCCATCATCTATGGATGTTTGTTGTTTTTGTTTTAAATAGAAATAGCATGATAATAAATAGTGCTTAGGTGTAACTAATGACTTTTCTCGAGCGACACACTTGATATTAAAAAGATCAAAACATATAGGATTAAGCGAGATGATGATTAATGTCTTTTCTGGAATGAGTTTATTAGTAAAATGACACTTGCGGGACACTTGCGCTATATTATAATTAATCACTTTTTAAAAATGACGTGGTAACATTACGTCGACTGAAATAATACCTAAAACGTCTCGCATAAATTTTGATCTGACTGAAAATGGACTGAAAACCTTCAAGGTGCGTAAAAATTATCGTAACTCGCTATAGCGGATATTCTAAGAAATATTTATTTTCTCGTTGGTAACTTGACGTAAAATATTTTGTAGCGGATGTCACATGATCTCAATCGCTTTTTTTTCAACTTAAACACTTAGTTACTCGTAAACATTTGATACTCGCTTGATTTCTTTGATAACAGTAATATCCCAATTGTGTTTATCGTAAATATTTCAAAAACGGATATTGCGCGTTTCAGTTGGTTTTTCCTACTAAATCGCTTAGTTACTCGTAAACATTTGAAAATTGTTTGATTTTTTCGCTGATAAAACATGTTGCAAGTATCTTTTACCAAATATTACCGTGATTTTCAATCAGTTTTCCTTACTAGATTACTTAATTACTCACCAACGTCCATAATTGTTTTTATTAATCATTGTTGCAAAGCAATGCTGTATTTAAATAATATTACTACGTTTCCAACCAATTTCCTTACTGAATTACTTAATTACTCGCCAGTATTTCATAATTTCTTTCACTAATAATTACAAATAATATTGTAAATAAATAATTTACCAGGAATATTTATGCTCAAGTCTCCTCTCTCTCCTCTAAACACTCTCTCTAGATATATACAAACACAGTTATTTTTATTGTACCTTGCACAAAAACACCCCCTAAAACTTGTTTTTAGGCTGAGTCTTATGGGTTATTTTAGGGGGAGTATCAGTCCTGGGAGTAGATACTAAATTGACACAAATTTTTTTCATATGAATTTAAAACTTAACTAATGTAGTTTTTTTACCAAACATCAGTACATCAAAAACATTATTGTAAAGGTATATTATATAGGAAGATTTTCCATACTTATAATGTAATAAATGTATATAATCATATAATGATTAATTTTTGATCAATATATTTATTCAATGTAGATATATCTCTTCTCTCCTCTCTCCTCTCTTTCTTCCTCTCTCCTCTCTCTCTCCCTCTCTCCTCTCTCTCTTTCTTTATCTCAAGATACCATATGTATGTATACATTGATTATCATTACAAGTTGTAGTGCTTTGTATTACTTAGTATTTACTGACTCTATCTATATTATATAGGATGATTTTCCCTACTTATTATGTAATCAATGTATATAATCATAAAATGTTTCATTTTTGATCAATATAGTTATTCAATGTAGATAAAACTCCTCTCTCCTTTCTCTCTCCTCTCTCCTCTCTGTCTTCTCTCTCCTCTCTCTCAAGATGCCATATGAGTTCAAATTATGTGAAAAAAGTATCAAAACTTAAATGCCATACATTCAAAATCTAGATGCCATATGAGTTCAAATCAAGTAAAAAAATAATCAAAACTCAAATGCCACTTAAATGCCACTTAAATGCCATTCAAACGCCACTCAAGTAAAATACAATATAAACTCGGCGAATTCATCCAACGTCGTAACCCATTGCCTCAACCCCAAGGCCAGAACCACAAAAAAACACTTGGTAGGGAGATCTGCTCATATATTACTACTCGTAAAGCGTTGATAATTATGATGATTTTGGTATTTGTCGTAGGATTTTCCACTTTTGGAGGTGTTACTGAGTTTAGTATGTATGAAGAAGCTATGGAAAAAATACAAAAAGCGAGAAACTCTCCTGTTGGAATCATAAATGAAACTACTGTTGGTTGATGAACATCTTTTTATGATGAATGGGAAACCTGAAAATTATGACCCAACGATGCGATCTCCGTTTACAGCAATGATTGCAGGACCAACTGGATCGGGAAAGACACAAGCGATTTTTCGAAAGATTGAAGCTAGTCAGACTATAGCACACCCCCCACCAACAGAAATTCACTACTGTTATGGAGCCTACCAAAAAGCCTTTGATGATGTACCAGGAGTGATTTTTCATGAAGGCATGATAGATATAACAGTGAGGTTTCCCAGAGATGGTCGAAATCGATGGCTGATAATTGACGATCTCATGGATGAAGTTTCTGGTAAAGCCGATGCCAATGCTTTGTACACAAAACATAGTCATCATTTGAACATAAGTGTGTTTTTTATTGTTCAGAATCTGTTTTTAAAAGGAAATTGTACAATTTCCTTGAATAGTCATTATTCTTTTCTTTTTAAAAACCCTAGAGATGCTTCTTCTATTTCCTATTTGGCTCGACAATGTTTTCCATCAAAAGTAAAATATGTACAAGAGGCTTTTGAAGATGCAACAAAAAAACCATACTCTTATTTACGAATAGATACGACTCAACAAACGAATGATCAACATAGACTATTGGGAAATTTTACATCAGATCTCCCTATGATATTATATGTACCCAAGTAAAAGGATATAAATACAATTACTATTCATTTCACCTCAATCATATTTTGTTATTCAACGACGCAACACGAAAGAGTTATAATGACTAAAGCTTTGGAGAAAAAATTAACAAGAAATGCCGCTGTGTTTTTATCACTCAACAACGCAACCTTTGCTATTCAAAAGTCTGTTATAGCCAAAGCCAAAAAGGAGTTTATTATGACTCTAATGGAATGCGCTAAAGCTATTATAAATGGAACGATACCATTGACAACATCTCAGTACAATCAGTTGCAGCGGAACGCGAAGGATATTAGCACTTTAGTAAGAAGATCAACGTTAGATGATAAGAAAGCTGTATTGCAAAAAGGAGGATTTTTAGGCTCTCTACTAGGACTTATCATCAGCAATATAGTTCCTGGGTTATTTAAAAGTGTGTTAGGAGGAGGGAGAAGATAAAGATGAAAGTCTCAACACGAATGATGCGAAATAGAATGGCGATTTTAGCTCTGGATGAACTGAGTAAGAAAGGAAAAATCGCTATAGTCGAAAAGGCTAACTCAGATTTGTTTCAATCATTGATAGAAAGTGTTAAAAATATTATATTAGGTAATGTTCCTCTTGATTCTGAGCAGTTTATTGAGTTGCAGCGTTACAAGAAGGAACTACATAAACTTAGTGGTAGAGGGACAGTTGATGATAAGCGTAAAATTCTGATTCAGACTGGTAGAGGGAATCTTTTGGATGCTATTATAAATCCTATTGTATCTGTTTTGTTATCAATAAAAAGATGAATCGTCAGCCTTTAACATTCTCCAGACGTAATTTTATACTCACTGAAGATGAATACTATAGATTAACGGAAAAAAATGGGAATAAAACAGTGGTAAAGGAAGAGAAGACCAGACCTCCATTGTATTATAATCCTATGGAAGCTATAACAGTGAGAAATATGAAGAGAAAGCGAAATGATCTACTGGAAACGGCTTATGATTCTGACTTATCCTCACACGAAAAGTTAGATGAAAATGTTGAAAACCTACGTAGGTATTTGTCTGATGTCAAAAAGATTAAAAATAACCAAAATCAGACACAAAAGGATAGTTGGAGTCCCATTAAGAAAAAGAAGTCTATTTCTCCTTTAGTCAATAGCACAGTTATTGATGATAAACCTAATGCCCTTTCACCAAATGCTCATAAAGACATTGAGTTAGAATCAGTGAAAATGGATGATGATGATGACATCGGGATGGAATTAATAAAAGGGAGGTTGTTTGATACTGAAGACTCAACCCTACTTGGAAATACATTTCTTACTGATGGGGAAGATGAGCATGATAGTGAAAGCGAAAATTTAAAAGAGTTTGAAAAAAAAGCAACTGAATTAACAACAAAAAAGAGTGATCAAACGATTGCTGTCAGAATGTTGAATAATCTGAGTAAAATTGGTAGATTCGACTCGGACAAGAACAGACTGAAAATTGGAGAACATTGGTTTAATCCTAAGACTTCCAAAACTTTACTACGAGACGTTCTAACCGAAGGAGGTAAAAGACAATCGGGAAATACCAATTACAGTAGATTTAAAAGCTTGCTAACTGATGAAGGAATCACAACTGTCAGAAAATCCCCGCATCAAACACGTAAGAGTCAGAAGAAAAAGTTGGTCGTTCCAGGTACTAATTCATGGACATCGACACGCTAAAAGAGTTGTATTACAATCCTGCATTACATACATCTCTACGAGGAGCTAGAGCTTTACTGAAAGCTCGTAGAAAGCGAGAGGGGGAAAAAAGAATCCGTGAATGGTTGAGTGGTGAGGATGCCTACACGTTACATAAAAGAGTTGTAACTAAGTTTAAACGCTGTCCTACAATTGTAGCTGGAATAGGGGAACAGTTACAGGTAGATTTGATGGATGTTCGATCTAGAAAAGAAGAAAATAATAATACAGCATTTTTACTGACTGCTGTTGATTCTTTATCTAGAAAAGGATGGGCTGTGCCGCTCATCTCCAAATCAGGGCAGGTTGTAGCCAGAGGATTGAGAAGAATACTAGAAGGGGAAAACTATAAAGCTTTACAATCCGATAAAGGTAAAGAGTTTGACATTGTTAATGTAAAGACTCTCCTGGCGGAAAAAAAAATCAAGCGCTTTACAACCGAAAATGAGAGGATAAAGGCATCGATGGTGGAGCGTTTTAACAAAACTTTAAAAGAGAAGATATATAGATATTTGACATATAAAGATGATGACAGATACATTGATGTTTTACCAGAAATGGTTAATGCATACAACAACACAATTCATGGTGCTATATGTATGAGACCGAATGATGTGAATTTTCAAAATCAGGAACTTGTATGGAATCGTGTGTATGAAGGAGGTGAACATAGTTTAGCTCAAGAAGCAAAACTAAAGATTGGGGATTATGCGAGAATAAGTAAGGCAAGAGGAGCGTTTGAAAGAGGATACACTCCGAATTGGACGATTGAAATTTTTATAATCACTGATGTACTTATTGATGAAAAACCTGTTGTATATAGGGTGAAAGATTTGGCTGAGGAGATGATTGATGGCACCTTTTACGAAAAAGAGTTGCAAAAAGTAAAAAAAACCCACGATTTTCAGAATTGAAAAGATATTGGGAAGAAGAATGAGAAGAGGTAAAAGACAGATTCTGGTTAAGTGGTTAGGATACAGAGAAAAGTTCAACAAGTGGGTAGATGAATAGTTTATAAGAAAAGAACGCTCGATATAATCATCATACGTTGAGAAAATGTCGATGCTGATAACTTTACCCTCAAACTCTAGTGGTGAAGAGTTTCCTGATAATAACAAT
Source organism: Cryptosula pallasiana (assembly GCA_945261195.1). Lineage (NCBI taxonomy): Eukaryota > Metazoa > Bryozoa > Gymnolaemata > Cheilostomatida > Cryptosulidae > Cryptosula > Cryptosula pallasiana. Next base: position 26,300,681 of record OX183131.1, on the reverse strand, counting down.
TCCGAATTTACAGTGAGACTGTATAAATATTTGGTTATCAATGGTGGTAAATGGGAGGTAGCTCTGCTAGATATGTCTTATTCTAATAACTGGAAGAATGTTACCAAAGGGAAAATATATCTAGAAAAGACTAATGTCTCTGGTACAAGCGAAAAGTCCTTCATCTTAATCGGTAATGGAAGATATGATAGTATGGAGGAGTTGGAGGAGATTATACGAAAGAGAATGAGTGAAATGGATTTAGACAAAAAATTTGCCATCTCCTACAACAAGATCACCAACACCACTTTACTAACTAACAGCGATCCTGATACTGCCATAAGCTTTTCCAAAGATATAGCATATATTTTTGGATTTGAACCAAAAACTATATACCCTCATGGTAGATACAATAATATCTCACCCCCTGATATAAATTCTGGTTTAACATCTCTGTATGTTTATTCCAACATTGTTGATAATAGAATGGTAGGAGATACGAATGTACCTTTACTGAGAGTAGTTCCGGTTCAAGGAAAGAAGAATAGTGTTGTGTATCAAGAATTTAAAAATCCTCACTATGTTGACGCTTCATCACTAAATAGTGATCTGATTCAAGTACTTATAACGAGTGACGACGACCAACGAATACCATTTGATGGTGGAAAGGTTGTGTTGACGGTTCACTTTAGAGAGAAACTATTATAATGAGTTTGGTACGATACACCCCTGAGGACTCAAAAGATTTTTTTGATGAGTACTACAAGATGCAAGCTGGAAATGGAATTGGAGTGTATAGTGGACGATGGGTGATGCCTAATATGAGAGGAAATGGACTTGGTAGTATTTTTTCAAGTATACTTAAATCCGCAGCACCAATGCTGAAAAGAGGAGCAATTAGTTTGGGGAAAAGAGCACTGTCTGTAGGTGAAAATGTAGCGCGTGATGTCATCGATGGACAAAGCTTTGCAGCATCAGCAAAGAAGAGGGGGTTGACAGAGTTGAATGATCTGGGGGGAGATGTGCTCAATGCATTCCGTCTAGATAGTATGAAAAGGAGAAAAACAAAAGGTGGAAAGAAGAGGAGAGGTGTTGGTAAACGTGGCATATATTAATAGTAGCAGAATCTGCTATAAAGACAGCAGAGCTTGATAACTATATTCATTAAGCAGTAACACCTCAAGCAATCATCACTCGCAAAAGATGGCTAGCCTAAATGGAACAACAGGTAATAAGTTGGAAGGCTCTTCCTACAACATAAATCCAACGTTGGATGTATTTGCTACGGAACCAACAAACATATCGGTAGAAAGATCGGAATATGTTGTCATCAGACCTGATAGGTTAGATCCTTATGGTAGTATTGAGTTAACCTTGTCAGGGAGCACTGAACATTACACAGATCTCTACAACTCGTTTCTGCAAGTTGAAGCCACAGTTGTTCAAGATGATGGAACCGATATTACAGGTAGTGATGATGATGCAGTTGTGTGGATGGGGGATTCAATGCATACATTATTCAGCGAGTTGAAAATGTCGATAGAAGGAACCACTGTTGAATACGCTAACAACTGCGGTTTACGCTCCTATTTTTCACAACTACTCGAAAACAGTGCAGAAAGAAAGAAATATCAAGGTAAGATGGAAGGATGGCTGTATGATGATTCAACTAGCAAAGACGCTGCTGATCACAAAACCGCAGATAAGAAAAAGAGGAGAGCTCTAATCATAGGTGGAAAGACAATAGAATTAACTGGAAAACCTCATCTTGCATTATTTCAGCAGAAAAAACTAATAATTCCAGGTCCTAGTATGCAGCTGGAGTTTGAGCGTGCCTCCGGCAAACTAGCTTTGTTTGCTGCAGATGAGGCGCCTAATGGAGGAGCAAAATTTAGAATTGATAAATTTGAACTTCATCTTTGTAAAGTGAAGGTGAATCCTACAATACAAAACTCCCAACTCAGTTTGGCGTTGGAAGGTCACAACTACATTTATCCAGTTGATCGAAAACGGATAAAACTATATGGAATTCGTTCTGGGGTTTGCTCAGATTGACATCACTTTGGAAAAAAACAAACAAAAACCTAAACAGATCTATTTAGGTTTAGTTGATCACAACGCAATGAACGGACGTTTCGCCTTGAATCCATATAGAATGAAACACGCTAATGTTGATAGTATTGTATTGAGAGTTGGTGATTGTCCAATTGGAAGAAGATTTGAGCCAAATTATGCCAGAGGGATTTTTGGAAGAGAATGTCATCAGTTTCTACACGCTACCGGAACTTTGCTTGAAGGTGATAGTCTCGGTATTACGAAAGAACAATACCTTGATGGTACTACACGTTATGGATTTGATTTGACTGGTGATTTTCTTAAAGAAGGTTTTCACTCTATGAAAAATGTCACAACAAGTGTGGAAATTCGTTTTAGCACTAACACGACAGATGGATTATCTTTGGTAGCATACTTTGTAAAAGACGGTGTGTTGGAGATGGACAGCATTCTTCAATTAACTATCGGGGGAGACGCAGTGCTTTAAACAGAAAGTTAGAGATGAATACCATGCAAATTCGTTCGATCTTATCTTCAGACGTTTTATGTCAAAGCGTAGGGATTCATGTTGGAGCTAGAGAACAGTTTTGGAAGCAAATGTGCAATTTTCCAACAGGATGTTTCGTATTCAACACCCATTATTCTCACCAACCTGGAGAGCATTGGTTGGCCGTGTAGGCTAATGATTCAGAGGTGGATTTTTTTTACTCATTTGGACGTTCTCTTTCCTTTTATCCGGATGTAAATGAAATACTAAGTATTCATGGAGGATATGAAACACTACAAAGTAATGAAACACAACTACAAAATTTTTTGTCAACTGTATGTGGCGATTATTGTGTATACTTTTGTTTACTGAGAAGTAGATGGTGGAGTATGGATGAAATTGTTAGAAGTTTACGAGACATAGGAGATAGTGAGATGAGAGATCACTCAATACGGAGATTTATCATACAGACTTATCCTAACTTCGAGTTCATACAAGATAATACTGTAGAAGGAATAGATGGTGTGCATATACAAGGAACTAATTTACTAAGTAAATTGTTAAAATAAATTATTATAATTGATTTTTATTTGATATAACAAATAAAATGAATAAAATACAACTTATCTCATTATTTGTGCTAAACACTACAGAACCTATAAAAACTATTATTTTGTAATGTTTCAAGCAAGAAGTAAATAAGATCTTCTCATTTTCTTCCTCAGGAGCGCTCTTTAGTTATATCTAAAAGACATAGTAACTAATGACTCTATCATACATAGTTATATGAATTAATTTTACAAAAATACTTCGGGGATCTTTTTTTAAATAGATATGAAACTTACCATCATAGAAGACGAGTCACATCCTTTGTGTTATCGATTAAGACTCCGATGTGCTGTTCTGGACAATTCTCTTTTTCATTTTCATCAAAGTAGGAGAGACAGGTGTGTTGCAGCAAAGTATCAAACAGTTCTGAGGCTTGAATGAAAGCTTGAAGAGCTGAGAGTAGAATGACATTGTAGGAAATCATGTTGTTCGTATTTTGTTTTAGTCCTTTGAATACGATTACACCGCTTTTTCCGCCACCACAGATGAATCTATTTGAGCAGGGATGCTAAGATCTCCAATCAATAGCTCTCCTTTCACCATACATCTGTAATTAGCCACTATAATATCAGCAGTCTTGTTCCAACAAGTATCACATTTTCTTAGCATTCCAGGATTCTCATAAGCTATAACACTTCCTGTTGGAAAATCGTGTAGGTGAGCAACGCTGAAATAAGCCCGTATTTGTCTCAAACTCTTGCGGTACAATGAGTTGAATGGATCGTTGATCTTTCGATTACATCCTTGAGATTCAGCGGTACGAAAAATCGCATCTCCTGTCTTTCCTTCTCCCATATAAATTAAAACAATTGGACGTGTTTGCTTAGCTTTATTAACAAGCAGCCCTATTTCGGTTGAAACATCGCTCTTCACCCGAGTTCTCTTTTTATCCTTTCGGTAGTTGTAAATGATGACGCACTTTGATTCATCACGAAATTCAACAGACAACACCTCCATAACTGTTGGTACTGGTAGTTCGCAGATTTCTATGGATTCTTCAAGTTTTTCTAGACTATCTGGAGAGAGAGAGTTTATTAACCCGGCGCTCTTGTAGGTGAGAGTGGTTAGTTCATTACTTCCAGCATCTTGAAAGGGTATTCTGGTGTGACGAAAAAGCGTTTCGTTTCCAACATCCGTCAAAACTAGTTTCTTGCACTTCGAGCCAGTTTCATTATCATCTTTTGTCAAATCAATGAAAGATCGTTTCCTCATCGATGTTCTTTTTGAAGGTATCTTGTTAGTAGGAGATGTGAATGAAGTAAAATCTTGTTGGGATTCTGGTTCATCAACCACCAATTGACTTTCTGGCATATCAAAGATAGGAGAAGGTGATGGGGAAAGGGTTTGCTGGGGTCCTGCTTCTTCATTCATCGGTTAACTTCCTTCGTCTTGAGTATTCATTCTAAAAAAACAAAAACACTTTGTTTAATTTTTCGTAATTAATTTTAAAAGATCATAAAGATCATAAGCCTTCAGCTAGTTGTGTTAGCTAACAGAAAATAAATATTTTTACTCTTACCTTTATAAAGAAGGTGAGCTCCTAGTAGTTGCAATAGAAGGTTTAGTAGATGTTGCTTCTCCGCTAGCTGTTGTAGAACTGGATGCTTTCTGTGTGAAAACAGTGGCTCTCAAATAGGTAAAGTTGCACTGATTAAATCCTATGAATCAACATTTTTTCACGCAATACAACTCAATGCTTTCGCGGGAATAAATAATTCATTTTCACGCGAATGGAAACAGTTTCTTTCGCGGGAATAAAAAATTTATTTTCACGCAAATACAAACCAATGCTTTCGCAGGAATATATAATTTATTTTCACGCGAATACAACTCAATGCTTTCGCGGGAATAAATAATTTATTTTCACGCAAATACAACTCAATGCTTTCGCGGGAATAAATAATTTATTTTCACGCGAATGGAAACTGTTTCTTTTGCGGGAATAAAAATTTTATTTTCACGCGAATGGAAACTGTTTCTTTCGCGGGAATATATAATTTATTTTCACGCGAATACAACTCAATGCTTTCGCGGGAATAAATAATTTATTTTCACGCGAATACAACTCAATGCTTTCGCGGGAATAAATAATTTATTTTCACGCGAATACAACTCAATGCTTTCGCGGGAATAAATAATTTATTTTCACGCGAATGGAAACTGTTTGTTTCGCGGGAATAAAAATTTTATTTTCACGCGAATACAAACTAATGCTTTCGCGGGAATATAGAATTTATTTTCACGCGAATACAACTCAATGCTTTCGCGGGAATAAATAATTTATTTTCACGCAAATACAACTCAATGCTTTCGCGGGAATAAATACTTTATTTTCACGCGAATGGAAACCGTTGCTTTCGCGGGAATAAAAAAATTATTTTCCTGCGAATGAAACAGGAATATTTCACGCGAATAACACTATTCTGATAGAGTTTTCGAGTGAGTGTTTTTAATGGTTATAAGTTAAATGAGTAGGAGTGTCTTATAGTATATAAGAACAGCTCTCTCTACATAGAAATCATTCTCTTCAGCAATAACCTCAGGAGCATCAACTACTACAATAACCTCAGGAGCATCAACTACTACAGCTGATTTTCTTGGTGATAAGGTAAGAATTAATAGAAAAACTATTTTAATCGAAGCTAAAATGTAATTATTTTACAACACTGTTTAATCATCCTATACTAACACATAACTTTTTTTATTTTAGTTCATTATGAGTTCAAAGCCATATACAATAACAGACTTCCTCCCAGAGATTTATCACAAGTATATCAAACAAAATGTAGCCGTGCAGGGAAATGCGAAATATCCATTAACATTGCAAGCTGCGTTATTCTGTATAACGCAGCATTTGCTAACTTTAGCATCTTTATACGGAGAGCTACCCATACAGTACCAACCACATACATTACACCAGAATGCTGACAATCAGGAAACATTATTAAAACTAACAATTCAAAACAATTTTGAGACAATTTTGAAAATGTCTAAAATCGTGAATATTACCCATTTTTTAAAAAAAAATTAAGAGAAAGGTGTGGGATCAAGATCTCACACTAAGATTAGTTGAAGCCCAATGGACTGAAGAATTAATGCTTGAGTTTAAGCCTAATATTTTACGTTATATTCAAACAGATGAATGTTTATATACATTTATTACTTCGTTTGAAGTTATGTTATGGCTTTTTCAAGAATATAAACTTTAATATATACAATCATACAATATTTAATTTCTATTCAATGTACATAAATATATATATATAGCTATCGAAAAATTATTGAAACTTAAATGCCATACATTCAAAATTTAGATGTCATATAAGCTCAAATTAAATTCGAGTTATGTAAAAAATTATCAAAACTTGAATGCCATACATTCAAAATCTATATGCCATATAAGTTCAAATCAAGTAAAAAAATAATCAAAACTCAAATGCCATTTAAATGCCACTCAAATGCCACTCAAATACCCCTCAAACAAAATACAATATAAACTCGGCGAATCCATCCAACGTCGTAACCCATTGCCTCAACTCCAAGATCTAATCCACAAAAAGACACTTGGTAGGGAGATCTGCTCATATATTACTACTATTACTTGTATATACATACATGGTTTCCATTTATTTTAATGAACTATACCATTGTGTTTGCTGCACACATCTGAACCAATATGCATACACATAAATGACTAATTTATTTTTAGATAACAAAATTATGTTTTGTAATTATTTTTTATCTGGTAAAACTTTAGAATTTCATTATTTTTGTCAAAAGTAACAAAAATAAAGTTTTTGCGACCAATCAGACAAGTCAAGACTCTATAACATTAAAAAGCTAACACAGTGACTCAATGTTTATGTAGATACTATTGATATAATGTGTTACTTATACAGTTTAATATCTCCTTCCATTGTAGATAGAAGTACCACTGAGCACTGTATGTTTCTCTACACAAACTCTATTAAAGCTGAAATGATACGATTTCTATACAAACCACTTCATAGTCTCCTCATCAAAAACCAACCACATATACATAGAGAGTACACACATGAGCACAGACATAGCAGTTAGAGAAGCTACTCGATGTACAATCTAGACTACAGACCTCTACTTCTATGATTTGATATAGCTTGTTTCATATGTCAGGTAGATGTAGGTTTGTTAGACTTATCTCCCCTTTGCTCTGAAGTGAACCACATGGATATACCACATCTGATATAACCACTAAAGATACCAACAGAGGAATATGATATACTTACACTAAATTACTTACCCATTGGTTTTTGTTTGTTGAATTGATCATAAATTATATGCTTATTGTGTGCCTATTGTTATACCAGCTGTATCACTTAGTATATGATTTGTTGGGGTTTACTCATTTTGAATTATCAATTAACTTTGATTGGCATGCTGATTCTTGGCTGCTGCTTTTATCTTACCAATTAAACTACAAAAATGAAAACTGAAATTAATTTTTTAATTACACGCGTGATGGTCAATCATTTTTGGTCTTTTTTTGCAATTTTTACATATGATTTATACTATAGTTCACATTATCATATGACAACATCCTATGGTTAGTTCATATTTTTTATTCTTTGTGTCCAACAATAAACTAACACACGTACCAAAATAAAAAATCTTTAAACTAAAAATAAAAAATATCATACATAATCACCATTAAAGTAATTTTGCACTATTGTGAACAAATTCAACCAGGCTTCAACACATCATTTGATGATGCCATCTCTCTACATGTATACAACATTGTGATAGATTCAGTATGACTTCAGCAATGTTGCAAGTGACCTTTTGAATGTTCAAACTGTTGAAAATTTGTTACAAAGAAATAAAATGGACTCCAAACAAGTGGCTAGCCACAAAAGATGGCATATGTCCATTCTAAGCAATATATTAACTGTTAACTAAAACATGTTATAGACTGTTGTCTCTAACTAACCAAATGCATTCAGCACAATGTGCATCTAGTAGGTTTCATAAAGTGTTGATGATTAACCAGGTGAAATTGAATTCTTTCTGAAGATAAAAACACCACTCGGTAATGACTAAGCTCTGCGCTGCTTGGGCCATTTTTGTTTTGTCACCAAATGGCTCACACTTAAAATGTCCATACAGTAGATCCTATCCATATGCTATAACATTTGGAACATATTCAAGACAAATTAATTCTTTCAAATGTTGCAGTTGTCAATGGTAACAAGCAAAATCATGTTCGAAAGCTGACGAAAGTTTAAAATACATAATGGACCAGTTTACCAAACACTATTGTAGATAAAACAAACATCTAACTCGGCACCCAATGTCCTTATTTCATTCATAAATTATTCAGCCAATAGTGATGAAGTTGCTTAAACCCTACTTTTTAATATGAGTAAATCATCCTTCTTTGAGTCTGCTACTTGCTGTTTACTTCTATAATTATCCATTTGAATATGTCTAATATCTCTCAGACTATGTACTCATAATAGACTTAAATATTGGTGACTCAACCTGTTTTCAAAGAAACAGAAGGACCATGTATGTTGATAAGACAGCAGATGTTACCCCGCATCACCAGAGGTTCCAAAGCTATAAATATTTCACTCATCACTGGATTAGACCTTGACAGCATTTCTGACAACACACTGTACTATATAAAGTGTCTTGTAACTATATTTCTGCTACATGAATTATTTTGGTGAACTTTAAGTAAAATACTGAATCCCTTGCTAAATAGAATGTATTAATTATACTATTACTATTAGAAACACTGGTATTATTTGTCTGGACATGGTCCTTTTGCTCATTGTTTAAAGTCATAGTACATGGAGGTCGTCGTGTCGGTAGTGCAAGCAGAAAAACACTACAATATATTGTTGTGTGATGTCTACTGTAACGAAGAGCTTTTTTGGTAATACTCATTTCATTTATTGTAATTCTGTGGTGATTTTAATGTTGTTTTGGTTGCATGCATGTGGTTAGATGATAAGTATAAAGTTTTATTGTTTGGCACACCAGCTTAATACGTGTACTAGTTTTATTGTCACAAAATTTTTTGGACGTTTTATTTATGCTAATTACATGGAATAGTTTCTCTATATTTATCAGTCTGTGTTTTTATTGGCTGTGTCATAAAAGATATTTGTAAATGACATAAGTTAACTTGATAGAAGCTGTAGAAATTCTTAAGAAAATCAAAGTTGGGGTTATAGTTAATTAATCACAAAACATGGGTTATTCAATATACTGCAATGTAGGGTGCCAGCATTAGGTGTACCAAAAACAAGAGCAGACAATTTCTCTTTGTCAAGGAAATCGCTCAACTGTATGCTCTTTTCATACCCTCTTTGGCAACGTGGTGAGTCATCAATAACCCAAGTTTCCCAAAGCGAACAAAATAAAAATTGTAGTGAGCTATTGGGCACAAGTAGTGTAAAGCTGCTGACATGTGATCTCCTACTAAAAGTGAAGAAAGGAGAGATATTGACTTATTCAGATTTTATTGATATCTTTTGATTTTATTCATGACTTGATCAGAGTATTTTTTTACATGTCTACATGATTTATTAGTGAAAGTGAGACACTAGTAGTTGTAGCATTGTTGTGGTACTGAAACAACTTAAAAAATTGTTCATTTATTTGCTTGTTAGGGTTGTAGTTGAGACTAGATTACTGGAACAAATGGAATACAAAGTAGCAATTGCATGAAAGAAAATGAGGTAATAATTATTCTAGTAAATCGGGGTAACGAAGAACAATATGACAAATCCATTCTAGTGAAATTTGACACCCCCAAAAATTCGGGCAATTCTGATAAAATTTGAATGGTTGAAATCCCTGGTATATCACTGGTAATACACAAACTATATATTTAACGCTAAAACAGAGATAAATATTGAGCGTGCATCAATTCCTGCCTATGTTAACATCTCAATAGTTCTCTTGTGCATCCATCGCTTTTATTTTCTTTTCATCACTGTTGTTTGAGTGTTTTTACTTTTGACTTGTTGACACCTGTAGTGGCATGCTCACGTTGTCTGTAGCATGTCGTGTGTTGTGTCAGGTGACAAGTGTCAAGTATCACCTGCCACATGTAATTACCAAGGGACAATAGCATCGGCCCTGGACTTGGGTGGCCAGCAGGTCACGGGCCAGTAACTGCTTAGCACAGTTTACAGTTGGGGCATAAATAGAACTTTAAAGTGAGTTTGAAAGATAACAGAGATCACCAAAGGTATTACGATCTTGTTGTTGCACATTAATTGCCTTTGTTTTGTAAGTTGTTGTGTATTAGATTAATGCCTTTGTTAAGTAAAGTGTTGCTTCTTATGTTTAGTAATTAACACATGGTTCATTTTTTGCCAGGTTTCACTGGGTGAAGTTGTTTAATAAACTAATATAGCAACACATTAGTATTGCGCCTTGCTTCCTGCGTAGTTTAAGGTCCAAATTTCCAAAGAACTTTATAATCACAATAAAAATATTTGACTCCTGTAATTCAAGTAGATGGATCCTTTGTAGTTCTTGTGGAGTGATGAAGGTGCTCAATAGCTTTGTTAAGATTTCCTAAATCAGTACACACTTTTGATCTTTATATGCTCATTTCCTTATAGATGACCAGCGATGACCACTTTTGTTACAATTGCAGCCTATGGGATATGTGTTTTTAATTCTACTTACCACGTTTGGGGTCATATGCAAACAAAATACTGTGGTAGATTTCAGTGCACTCTAGGAGTAAACAGGTAGTTTACACTAGAAACCTTGCGAAGCAATGCACTAGACTTCTGCCCACAGCATTTGGTTAATAGCTGTTGGGTAGGAAGTCATACTGTGCCGGTAGCATAGTAAGCAGGGCCGGTATTGACCCCTGCAGGGTCGGTAGTGACCTCTACCGACCCGGTACGGCTGTACTGGGCCGGTACAAGATGGCCGCCTTAGACGAGGATCTGTAAAGATGTCCAGGAACTTAGTCAAGGTCGTGAACAGGAAGTGCCTACCCCTAAAGTACCAACTTAGTGGACCTAATTCTATATACAGCCTGGGAACCCTGTAGGAGCCGTCATTGGACAGTTAGGAGAAAGGACTCCGCCCTTAGCCACTTGGCACCTCCTTGTATTATCTTGCATTGCATTGTGATTCGTTGAGTATTTATATAACTAATGTCATTGGTTCAATTACTTCCTGTGCATTGTCTCTTATATGTTTTGTGTTCCTTAGCTCTCCTATAAAAGGAGAGCTCCTACTGATAATCAGTGCATTCATTACAATGAGCCATAGCATGTATTCTTATATTGCTAACCACCTAGAGGAATAATTACCCTCAGGACTGCTTTGTAATAAAGCCACTATAGCAAACACTACTCGGTACTGTTTGTCTGAGCCATGGGCTCTTGCCTTACCGGGTAATTCGGTTGCCCTATACAGTGGCACTGTCGGTCAGTACAGTGTCCCCTCTGGAGAGAGGTAGAATACTTGAGACTAGTGGATGTCCGTGGTAACAGACCGGAATCCATTACATTGGTGGCAGCAGTGGGATAAACGGTACCTTCCCACGCTGTGCTCTTTCACGCTACCCTCTGGCCCTGCGAATGCACTGCAGGCCAGCTACCCCTGAAGAAGGAGAAGTGATCTACCGGGTGTAGATCTGGAGAGAGGAGGAGAAATTGATCTACCGAAGCAGTAGATCTGATGAAGCAATTGACACAAGATACTACCGGATTTCTCTGCAGGTTCGTTTGAGTGCGCTCCGAACTGCAGCAGCTATACCGGCACAGTATCCACTACTAAAGGCTGTCTGCATCAACCGTAGAGCTTGCTCCGTTTGCAGCAGTCCAGTACAGACGCTACCGTATCTTCTACAGGCTCGTAGAGTTCGCTCCGACCTGGACATAGAGATACCGGCACTGTGCGAAAAGAAGAGAGAGTCGTGTATCAGCTATACAGACTCAGCTACCAGAGGTTATTCAGCTTGGAGTGCTACTCAGCTGGTAACAGTGACCCCGGCACTGTATCCATTTACAGTGTCCAGACACTACTGTCTGTAGGCCCGTAGAGCTTCGCTCCGCCCTGCAGCAGTACAAAAAGTTTCGTAACGGTTGTTACAAGCAACGGAGTGCCAGATACTGCCACAGTATCCATTGGACCAACCCCTAGATCTGCTAGAGCCACTGGAAACACAGCTACCGACCCGGATCTACCCTATACCGGCCCGGGATCCAGTTGTACTGACCATTTCTTAGATTTGAGTTGAGATCACTCCTCTATCTGCAAAGAATGGCCACCCAGAGAGCACGCAGCGCTGGTCGAGCACCCGCTGGCAACCCAGAAGCTACAGCTATTGACAGATTGACCGAAGCATTGACGGCTATGATGAGGCCCAACCAAGACAATGCACCAGCTAGGCTAAAGGCTCCGAAGTTCGACGGTGAAGGAGACGTCGAGTACTTCATCACGAGATTCATGGGAGTAGCCGAGATGAACGAGTGGCCAGAGAACACGGCCGTGTTGTACCTGAGAAATGCATTACGAGGTAAAGCATTGGACTGTGGAAAGCCTCCACACCTGCAGGGTATCTTTGCTGCACTGCGAGCACGTTTTGGGCTAACACCCAGGGAAGCTATGTCCCGGCTGACCAGCCTACGCCGCCAACACAAGACGTCGCTCCAAGAGCATGCAAGTGAAGTAGAGCGCCTAGTGCGCGTTGCTTACGCAGATCTACCTCACCGACCCATGCAGAGGATGATGCTGGACATCTTCAGCACCACAGTTGGCAATGCTTACCTGCAAAGACACTTGTTGGCCATGCAACCCATTGACGTAGCCGAAGCAGTCAGGGCTGGCAACGAGTATATGCAAATAAAGACGCCATTTGAAGAGCGCCAGGCTCATGTACGGATGTTGGAAGAGGATGCCGACGAGGAGGAAGAGGAATGGATGAGGACGGTTACCAAGGGCCCGTCTCAACGTGTCTCCACCGCTACTGCCGTACAGCAGACACACCACACCCCTACACCTGCCATACCGGATCCTATGACAACAGTCATGGACAGCCTGAAGCTATTGACAGAAGAGCTACGGTCGCTGAGAGCGGCTAGACAAGCAGCTCCCTCTCCACAGTTGGAGACGGCACCTGCAACGCGCTGTTGGGGCTGCGGGCAACCAGGCCACATGATGGGCACCTGCCCCCGAACTCAGCGCGCAGTTCAATTTAGAGACAACCCCAGACAGACGGGAAACGGCCGGCGCCCGCAGTAGCGCCACCGGCAGCTGACTGCAGCTGGGCAAGCCGGACCACACCCACAACCCCTTATAGTCCTGGAACTCTAGGAGAGAGTGGACAACCCCCCAAGACAATACAGACAACAGCTAACCACCGCTGGCAAAGCCAAACAACTCCTGATACCCCGTACAGTCCTGTAACTCTAGGAGAGAGTGGACAACCCCCCAAGAGAGCATCAACACCCGCTGACTGCAGCTGGACAACTCCTGATACCCCGTACAGTCCTGGAACTCTAGGAGAGAGTGGACAACCCCCCAAGAGAGCATCAATACCCGCTGACTGCAGCTGGACAACTCCTGACACCCCATACAGTCCTGGAACTCTAGGAAAGAGTGGACAACCCCCCAAGAGAGCACAGACGCCCGCTGAGGACAGCCGGACAGCTCGACAACCCCCTTTTAGTCCTGTAACTCTAGGAAAGAGTGGACAACCCCCCAGGAGAACACAGACTGACAGTAGCCGGATTGCTCACCAACCCCCTTATCGTCCTGTAACTCTAGGAAAGAGTGGACAACCCCCCAGGAGAACACAGACTGACAGTAGCCGGAAAGCTCGTCAACCCCCTTACAGTCCTGGAACTCTGAAGAAGAGTGGACAACCCCCCAGGAGAACACAAATGGCAGCGCCACCGCTGGAGCGACCTTACCAGGCCAGCTACTTCCTGGCTGGAAGGTTAGCCGGTAGACCAGCCTCCCTGTTGATAGACACAGGCTGCACAACCAACTTGTTGTCTAAACATCTCTATCAGCAATTGCCACAGTCGGTGAAGGACACGCTGCAACGCAGCGAGACACATGGACTCATGGCTGACGGGTCTAGGATTCCCTTTTACGGTACCCTGCAAGTAAACTTGCAGCTTCGTAAGCTGAGGACGAGCGTCAACTTCGTCATTAGTGACATCAATGAAGATGCCATAATTGGCATGCCGTTCCTCACCGTACACGAGTGTGCCCTACGGTTTCCAGACTCCCATGTCATCATTGACGGACATGTGCTACCTTGCACAGACAAGCACGGACGGTCACTTAGTGATAGTGTCCGTCTAGCGCAAGCAGAGCTGGCAGAGGACCCCCCTTACACCCCTGAAGAAGAGGCGGTACCCGTACAACCACCCGCTGTGGAGAGAACTACAGGCGAAAAGTACCAGGCTGTGGAGAGCCCACCGTCACAAGCAGATGGCAAAAAGTTTGAACCGGATCGGACAACAACTGTAGGCGCTAGAGGCGAAACAGTGTTCTCCCCCCCGTTGGCTACACCCATGCGATGGAGAGAGGAGACCCCCACCGCTGGAAAGGGGCAGCCATCCTTCAGTCATCCAACCCCTACAAAGAAAAGTAGACGACCCCGAGGAGCTCCCCGACAACCTCCAGTGAACAGAATCACTGTAGCTGACCGTCTAAAGATGTTGGAGAAGTGGCCAAAACCTCCCAGTACTCGAACCCTTCCTGTTAAGCCGGGCAGAGTGAGACAAAGTTGTAAGCAACTCTGCAGCACAGACCAGCCACTCGTACCTAGCAGTGACAGTGACAGGACCATCCCCCAACTAGCCATGGCGGCTGATCAATGCATAGAGCTTGAGGACCAAAAGGCAGATTTGCTGCAGGATGCAGGCCTTGATAATTGTCCGTCAACCAACTGTGCAGACACAGAAGTACTGGAAGCGATGCCAACGGCAGAGCTGTATACCAAGGTAGAAAAGGTCAAGCTAGCAGAGAAAGAGAAAGAGGGTGAGCAATTAAATGCAGCATTTTCAAAATGGTTATTTGAGAACTGCACACCACGAGATCCGTTAGCACTACGGAGTGGCAGCCCACCTGGCTATGCTAAACCTGTACCTCTAGACTCACCATGCGCTGGTGACAGTAGAGTATGCGCTCTCCCACAAGTTGGGACTGCTGACACCCTCATAAGGGCCGTAGATAAGAAAGAGCGGGAGATCAAGTGCTCACCACTTGATGCTGCCTGCCTGCCGGCCCGGGATGACTCCCTACCGGCCCGGGGTCCTCCAGAGATTCAGTCAGGGAAGACTGAGAAGCTACAAGGCAGTAGTTACCCTTGTAGAGCTTACCGAAAGAGAAAGCCTGTGGTGGCAGCTAAGGGTGAACGTCCCACGACGTCTTCACCACCAACCTTAGTGCCACACAGCACAGTGCACCACACCCCGGCACGGGATGTTGCTTGCACCCCCACGGTACAGTGGGAAGAGGAGAGAAGGCGCTGGCTTTCCTTAGAAAAGGAACGGCGGTCTCCTAAAGTTGAGATAAGGAAGGTTCTGCCAGCACTAGAACTTCCAGGGCCACTGCTCGCACCCATACATGACGCTATGGTACAGCAAGCCTCGCTGCACTATAGGCAGCCCATTGACATGTTGCATAAAACTGGTAATGCACATGTTGCTGTAGACGCGCGCTCACAAATGAACGTGACGCCCATGCTTACCATACGATTGGTACAAGCATCAAGCCCTCCCGTGGAGGAAGAAAAGGAGCTGATTACTAGCTTCCCCTATGATCCAGGAGGAGTTGAGTTATGGGAGGTCACCTGCAAGGGCGACCTTCTCTGGAGAGAGGTGCTATGTCATCTCATGGCATAGTACCTGACTTTATATATAATCAAATATATAATCTGGGTACGGGTGTTACCCCCACACATATCTGCTCTTGATATTTTGTTATTAAAGCCAGGCTATGACTTTAATGGAGAGAGGTATGTGGTAGATTTCAGTGCACTCTAGGAGTAAACAGGTAGTTTACACTAGAAACCTTGCGAAGCAATGCACTAGACTTCTGCCCACAGCATTTGGTTAATAGCTGTTGGGTAGGAAGTCATACTGTGCCGGTAGCATAGTAAGCAGGGCCGGTATTGACCCCTGCAGGGTCGGTAGTGACCTCTACCGACCCGGTACGGCTGTACTGGGCCGGTACAAGATGGCCGCCTTAGACGAGGATCTGTAAAGATGTCCAGGAACTTAGTCAAGGTCGTGAACAGGAAGTGCCTACCCCTAAAGTACCAACTTAGTGGACCTAATTCTATATACAGCCTGGGAACCCTGTAGGAGCCGTCATTGGACAGTTAGGAGAAAGGACTCCGCCCTTAGCCACTTGGCACCTCCTTGTATTATCTTGCATTGCATTGTGATTCGTTGAGTATTTATATAACTAATGTCATTGGTTCAATTACTTCCTGTGCATTGTCTCTTATATGTTTTGTGTTCCTTAGCTCTCCTATAAAAGGAGAGCTCCTACTGATAATCAGTGCATTCATTACAATGAGCCATAGCATGTATTCTTATATTGCTAACCACCTAGAGGAATAATTACCCTCAGGACTGCTTTGTAATAAAGCCACTATAGCAAACACTACTCGGTACTGTTTGTCTGAGCCATGGGCTCTTGCCTTACCGGGTAATTCGGTTGCCCTATACAGTGGCACTGTCGGTCAGTACAGTGTCCCCTCTGGAGAGAGGTAGAATACTTGAGACTAGTGGATGTCCGTGGTAACAGACCGGAATCCATTACAATACATCAGATACATCAAATGCGATGTTGGCTTTAGCTCCTGTACAAAATTTTGCAGCTTCTTTTAAAAAAAGGGTGGCGTAATGGTGATTAATAGGAGATCTCTCATATATCCGAAAATTATTCAAATTAGGAGAATGTGAAAAGATTCTCAGATAACGATTATGCATGTGTACCTACAGGTTATGGAAAAATGGTTCCTTTTACTGCAGTGGCACATCTATTCCCTCTCTCAAATTCACAGCTTCTACACTTGGTTTTACTCTAGTGGCACATCTATTCCCTCTCTCACCTTCACAGCTTCTACACTTGGTTTTACTGCAGTGGCACATCTATTCCCTCTTTCACCTTCACAGCTTCTACACTTGGTTTTACTGTAGTGGCACATCTATCCCCTCTTTCACCTTCACATCTTCTACACTTGGTTTTACTGTAGTGGCACATCTATTCCCTCTTTCACCTTCACATCTTCTACACTTGGTTTTACTGCAGTGGCACATCTATTCCCTCTTTCTCCTTCACAGCTTCTACACTTGGTTTTACTGCAGTGGCACATCTATTCCCTCTTTCACCTTCACAGCTTCTACACTTGGTTTTACTGTAGTGGCACATCTATCCCCTCTTTCACCTTCACATCTTCTACACTTGGTTTTACTGTAGTGGCACATCTATTCCCTCTTTCACCTTCACATCTTCTACACTTGGTTTTACTGCAGTGGCACATCTATTCCCTCTTTCACCTTCACATCTTCTACACTTGGTTTTACTGCAGTGGCACATATATTCCCTTTTTCACCTTCACAGCTTCTACACTTGGTTTTACTCTAGTGGCACATCTATTCCCTCTTTCACCTTCACAGCTTCTACACTTGGTTTTACTGTAGTGGCACATCTATCCCCTCTTTCACCTTCACATCTTCTACACTTGGTTTTACTGCAGTGGCACATCTATTCCCTCTTTCACCTTCACAGCTTCTACACTTGGTTTTACTCTAGTGGCACATCTATTCCCTCTTTCACCTTCACAGCTTCTACACTTGGTTTTACTGCAGTGGCACATCTATTCCCTCTTTCACCTTCACAGCTTCTACACTTGGTTTTACTCTAGTGGCACATCTATTCCCTCTCTCACCTTCACAGCTTCTACACTTGGTTTTACTCTAGTGGCACATATATTCCCTCTTTCACCTTCACAGCTTCTACACTTGGTTTTACTGCAGTGGCACATCTATTCCCTCTTTCACCTTCACAGCTTCTACACTTGGTTTTACTCTAGTGGCACATCTATTCCCTCTCTCACCTTCACAGCTTCTACACTTGGTTTTACTCTAGTGGCACATATATTCCCTCTTTCACCTTCACAGCTTCTACACTTGGTTTTACTCTAGTGGCACATATATTCCCTCTTTCACCTTCACAGCTTCTACACTTGGTTTTACTGTAGTGGCACATCTATCCCCTCTTTCACCTTCACATCTTCTACACTTGGTTTTACTGCAGTGGCACATCTATCCCCTCTTTCACCTTCACATCTTCTACACTTGGTTTTACTGCAGTGGCACATCTATTCCCTCTTTCACCTTCACAGCTTCTACACTTGGTTTTACTCTAGTGGCACATCTATTCCCTCTTTCACCTTCACAGCTTCTACACTTGGTTTTACTCTAGTGGCACATCTATTCCCTCTTTCTCCTTCACAGCTTCTACACTTGGTTTTACTCTAGTGGCACATCTATTCCCTCTCTCACCTTCACAGCTTCTACACTTGGTTTTACTCTAGTGGCACATCTATTCCCTCTTTCTCCTTCACAGCTTCTACACTTGGTTTTACTCTAGTGGCACATCTATTCCCTCTCTCACCTTCACAGCTTCTACACTTGGTTTTACTGTAGTGGCACATCTATTCCCTCTCTCACCTTCACAGCTTCTACACTTGGTTTTACTGTAGTAGCACATCTATTCCCTCTTTCACCTTCACAGCTTCTACACTTGGTTTTACTGCAGTGGCACATCTATCCCCTCTTTCACCTTCACAGCTTCTACACTTGGTTTTACTCTAGTGGCACATCTATTCCCTCTCTCACCTTCACAGCTTCTACACTTGGTTTTACTGTAGTGGCACATCTATTCCCTCTTTCTCCTTCACAGCTTCTACACTTGGTTTTACTGTAGTGGCACATCTATTCCCTCTTTCACCTTCACAGCTTCTACACTTGGTTTTACTCTAGTGGCACATCTATTCCCTCTCTCACCTTCACAGCTTCTACACTTGGTTTTACTGTAGTGGCACATCTATTCCCTCTTTCTCCTTCACAGCTTCTACACTTGGTTTTACTCTAGTGGCACATCTATTCCCTCTTTCTCCTTCACAGCTTCTACACTTGGTTTTACTCTAGTGGCACATCTATTCCCTCTCTCACCTTCACATCTTCTACACTTGGTTTTACTCTAGTGGCACATCTATTCCCTCTTTCACCTTCGCATCTTCTACATTTGGTTTTACTGCAGTGGCACATCTATTCCCTCTTTCACCTTCACATCTTCTACACTTGGTTTTACTGCAGTGGCTCATCTATCCCCTCTTTCACCTCCACATCTTCTACACTTGGTTTTACTGTAGTGGCACATCTATTCCCTCTCTCACCTTCACATCTTCTACACTTGGTTTTAGTAAACTGCTGACTTATAAAGGTTTTAGTTAACTGCTGACTTATAAAGGTTTTAGTTAACTGCTGACTTATAAAGGTTTTAGTAAACTGCTGACTTATAAAGGTTTTAGTTAACTGCTGACTTATAAAGGTTTTAGTAAACTGCTGACTTATAAAGGTTTTAGTTAACTGCTGACTTATAAAGGTTTTAGTTAACTGCTGACTTATAAAGGTTTTAGTTAACTGCTGACTTACAAAGGTTTTAGTTAACTGCTGACTTATAAAAGTTTTAGTAAATTGCTGACTTATGAAGGTTTTAGCTCTGGTGAAAACAACATCAACTGAGGTACAATAAGAGACATCAGGCTCAAAGCATGACAGCACTTACCACTTTTTGGTTCAGTTTCTGAATATTCAAGTCTTAAGCAGCAGATTGATGTATTAAATAACCCTCTAGGCATACTCAGTCCTGATTTACAAGCTTGCCAAAAAGCCATTGACCTCAAATGCCCTTCGCATCTGCCAATATTCAGCTTACTATAACTTCCATTGATTACCGTGTACGTCATCTTCGGGTTGTGGGCGTGGTCAATTATAATAAATAATAGCAAATTTTTATAAATGAAGTTACATAGTCTGCGTTTAAAATGAAATCTGATTGGGTAATTCATTTAGTCTTAGGTCTATTGAAGGCCATTTGCAACAGGAATAAAGAATCCTTACGAAACACCCCATCAAAATTAATTTCTAAGATTTAATGTTTGGATTTAATGTTACGCGCCATTTTATCTGGCTTGAATCTGCACGCTGCAAGCATAAAATCGGAATTAGTGGCTTCTGTCAATATGGATGTAATTAGTGCACACGCATAGTAAATAAAATCAATGCTTGTTTATTACGCAACTTTAATATGTGCAAGGCAACAACAGACGATTGCGGGATTTGTCCAGTTGTCCAACGTGATCACAAAAAATCACAATGATCATCTCATCTCATACTCTTTACATCAACAGTATCAAAAAAAATTGTGCTTCTTTTGGTGAGTAAGGGAACAATAATTAGTATTCATACAAGAAGAATGGACAGTAGTATGTAGGTAGGTAGACTAATGATAAATGAAAAAATAATACAAACAAATAGCGGGATCTGATTGGTCAGAAAAATACTGCGCAGCAGAGAAGTAAATACCCGAAGATGACGTCAATTTTAAGCAGTGTAAAAATTGGCGAGCATTTTTTAAAGAGGGTTACTTCGCAGGCTTGTAGATCCGCACTGAGTAGGCCTAAAGGGTTGTTCAATACATCAATCTGCTGCTTAAGATTTAAATACTTACAAAATCAACAAAAAATTGTTCAATGCTGGGATGCTTTAAAAGCAAAAACACCACCCTCAGCAGCTTTGTAGATCCGCATTACATATTGCCATTGACAAGGTTTCAAGAAGTTGCCTTCAAGCAGATCTGTCATAAGTTCTTGCTACTTTGTTATTCCAAAGAAGCGTGTCTGTCAGTTATAGGTTAAGCACACTGGACAATGAGTAGTTCAGTACAAAATTATTTGGCCGGATCAACTTTTATCCCTAATAACGAAGTGGAAGTTCCTCTACCACACTGCAAAAAGGAAGGCAACTGCTGTATTGTAGTGGATTTTGGGGGGGCCGACCAAACGTCCACCAACAAAACCTCACTCCAGAGGTCAACTTCCAACAGAGGAGTATACCAACTCCACAACTGTTCTCAGAGCCAACGGCTCAAACGCACAACTCAATGTCTTGTTGAATATGCCATAGTTTATTATACAGCGTAACCAGAAATGCATAATAACGGTAAATGTATTATACTACTTGGCTCAATCACAAGCGGAATCCCAATACAATACAAAGAATAATGAGAAGTGTTATGCTTTTTATAGGCAGAACAGGATTAAAACATAGGCCCAAATAAGGGGCAACAAATCAGAAATGGCAGGAAGTAGTTACACTAATCAGAACATGAGATATAAATAAGTGATACAATCATTGGTTAATATAGGATTAAACATGCAAGGCGCCCAGAAGTAGGGGGCGGAGCTTATCAGTCAATCTTGCTGATTCATGGTGCAATGAGTAGATCTAGTTCCTGGTCCTTATAGCTTGTGGTCCTTGGCTTTGGTCTTGTCTGAGGACAGCTATGCTGAAAAGTCGGGCTCCTGCATCTTTGGTATCAGTTTAGGTTCTCAGGCTATAGTAATTCTTTCCCCACCTACCCGGTATAGGGTCGGTAGTAGCACTGCAGGGCCGGTAGTGTATGCTGCAGGGCCGGCAGGGTGTGCTGCAGGGCCGGTGGTACCTCTGCAGGGCCGGCAGTAAATGCTGCAGGGCGGGTAGGGTTTCTACCGGCTGACTTGCTTGTGTTCTGGCTGTGCCAGGCTCTATTTAGGCGTGCCTGACACCCAGCAGTTGTCAGGGGGACCTTGCGCAATGATAGTAGTCACAAAATTCCACCACATTATTATATCAATAGACTTATGGATCTTGGATAGTACATGTTATACTACTAAATACACTGAGACTAATAAAGATCTGTTTTTTAGCATGGTGTAGTTTGTCCAAATTGAGGCAGCATCTGTATTCAGAGCGGTCCCCATTGTAGTTGATTGGGTAGACTCCATCGAATTTAACATTGTGTACCCGTGAGTGAAAAGAGCTAGTCATTATGAATGTTTGTTGGCTAGGAGTGGCTGCGTCTAGTGGGTCGCAGAAAACTAGTATCATACTGTGGAGGATTCGTATGATTGCCAGTGACCCAAAATTTCTTCCCCCTCAGTTCCCCTGACCTTGTATCCCTTGTTACCCCCGAAGAGTGCTGTCAGAATCCTCTCCCTTGAATGAAAGTGCCCCGAAATTACTGTACCACAGAAGCCCACTACCCCAGGCCCTGTATCCACCCTGTATGCTAGGTATATAAGTAAATAACAGCTATACCGGCTCTACCACGGATCTGCCAGGGATAAATAGCTGCCAAAACTGGGTAATACAGGGAAAAATGGCTCCCAAGAGAAGCCTGGGCTGCTGAAAGATGTAGGAGCCTTCTGAAATAGAGTATAGAGGAAGAGCATTGGAGTGGAACAAAGACTAAAGACGGAGGAGAGATGAACTTATTAAATGGTGTGCCATGTGCACACAGCTGTGATTGACTGATATTGTTTACTTAATTGTGTTGTGTAGATTGATTGGTTAATGTACTGTATAATTGTATAGGATTGGCTCGCCCTAATAAGGGAGCATGCGTTCCTGGTCACTTCCTATAAAAGGACTTGTTGTAGATCAGGAAGGCAGAAGTTCTGTGGATTATGTTAGAGTTTTATTATATTGCTAAATAGAATGTGTCAAATATATTATTATTATTAGAAACTCACTATTATTCGTCTTTCGTACTTTCGAATGTTGTCTAAAGTCATAGTACATGGATGCCATTGTGTCGGTAGTGCAAGAGGAAAAACACTAGAATACTTAGTTTCAAGAACTTCTCAGTTATTAGCAATGTTGCACTCAAATGGGAGCAACTTTGGCCTCCTCAGTTTGTCCATTGTGAGTGAGCATTCAAAATTACTGAGATATTTGGCTTCCTATATGCTCTACCTGGTCGGACATCGGCATAAAAATAATTTGGCCCTAGTTGATAGCACTCTCCATAATAACTATGGAGTCATGCTATTAAAACATGCCCCTCTGTTTTTTTCGGAAGAGTAGCCGGTGTAACGGCGGGCATGGGTATAGGGTGCTGCTCAAACAAGCTCCGCTTATGAGACCCGTCTTTAGGGTTGCCCACGAGGCACAGCACAATCAAACAAACATGTATTCATATGCGTTTCATATTAGGTGGGTTTTGTTTGCTTTATTATAGATACACCGAGAGACTAGTTAGAAGTGCGTCAAGTTTGATGCAACAGAATGGCTAATAGTGTAACAAGGCATAAAATCCATCCCAATAAGCAATCTAAAATGTTAAAATACAAATGGGTGCGACCAGCAACACACAAATATGAAACAAGCTAATTGTATAGTTATGTATATTATAACTTACACTGTGTTTGTTCTTTGTTACTTACCTATATCTTTATTAGTAGGAGAACAAATACAATGTAAGCGGTAACATATAGTACTGTGGTTGCTTTTGGTGGAGCCCTGTCATGACCAGAGTGTCAAAGAGGTGCCTCTGATAGCCCTTTGCCACAGACAAGCCAGTAGTTAGCATTGGTACAAGCTACAGATAGGGCCGGCAGAGTAGCCACCAAATACAAAGCATAACCACCTATACTGGCATACTATTGGCAAGCTACTAGCAGACTAGCGGCAAAATATCAGGCACAGTACCGACCGAGGGAGAGTATCCCGGGCCAGCAGCAAGATTGATGCCATGATAAGAGGAGTGGAACATAGCCTAAGCGCCCCAGCACCACCTATTCACATCTTAGATGCAGAGACATCTAGTGACAAGCTACATTGGCTATGGACCTATTAGCTCTACCCTTTACTTCTGGTTGCCATCTATACCTAACCCAATACCTGTTACTCTATTAGATTATATAAATAACTTGTATATATCATTCACTTACCTATATATGTGTTATGCTTGATTGGTCCACTCATAAAGCAGGCCAACTACTGTGAGGGACGCTGGCACTCCTCTTTTAGAGAGACGCTATATTGTTTACAATCTCACCTAGCTACCTACGAACATTTACATTTACCTTTTCTCTCCCTGTAAATTTTATGCTTGCCAAACTGTACAATTCTATTTACAATCGCTAAACAATAATTAAACAAATTATTATTATTATTTGTGTACACTTTTCCACGATCGTTAGAAAAACTACTTTTGGGTGCTGTGAATGTAAGGCGTGGCTTACATAGATTTACCAATTCTATTTATGTGTAAATATTTGTGTTAAAAAAATAAACACAGAGTTAGCCGAGCTCTCAGAAGATTCTCTTACACCAAGAAGCAACACAGCTACAAGCACAAAAAACTACAAGCGCTGATAATGTCAACTATTAGCAAGCACGAGGCTTGGCGAAAAGTAAGAGCGGTTCGCCCTCTTACTGCGTATTCCCTTGCTACGGCGAGGAGTGTGACGCAAAGCACCTGGTGTCCTGATAGTTTGGCACTCGTTAAAGTTGGACGAAAAGTTTGAAACAAAGTAGACAATAATTACAGAATAATTATTGTCGGCTATAACTAGTCGTTTTGCTCCAGATTCAGCTGCACACCTAAATGCACAAGTCAGCAAGCACTCTAGAGCGATAATTACAAATTATTGTGTACTGCTTTGGTTGATAGCAGAGCACATTCGGGAAGTGTACAGGTGGCTCTACCACCCAGACATAAATTCCTGTACACTACTTCCTGTGTGCTTTCTGTGGATTTACCTATAAAGGCCAAACCTTCCTGTATCCATTGCCACCTGCCAAATGCTGTGGCATTTACCATTTGTTGCCACTGCTACCATTGCTCTTATACTGGGATTGTAAGAGACAATAAATGTATAGACTTGAAAGCACCGAGTTATACGTCTGAGCTGAGAGCTCTCCATTAGTTGTGGAGGTAAGATACTCCTCCAGAGCAGTTTCTGGGAGCCACTCCGGCCCTGACTACTGTCTGGAGAGAGGAGATATTGGTTTCAGGCCTGCAGAGGCTGACCGCCAGACAGGCTGTGTCAGCATACAGGGTGTCAGCCTGTATTCAACCATTGGAGAACAGTTAGTGGTTCTGTTGTATGGATGGGGGAATCCAGTACAGAGGTACTGTTGTAGAGCGATATGTTGTGTACACAAGGGTTATTATAGATAATGTCTCAATCATCCTGACAACACTCTTTTGTTAGCAACTAAATACAAATATATACCTTAGTTATCAAACAATTTTTATATAGAAAGTTTTTGTAGGCCCTGCAATGTTGCAACAAATAATTATTTGTTCAATAATAATAGAGCGAATAACAGTTTGCTAGAACCAGATAAAGAAATGATAATAATTTTTATCAGGAAACAGTCGTGTTATTGTTTCATAGATTTAAAAACCACAACTTAATTTTTGATGGGCAACCAGCAGTATTTTACTAACAACTAGCTATTTACAAGCTAGCATTGTTAAGTAAATGAAAATAAAGGAAATGGTTTGTAAATGTGTCAAAATGATAAAATTTTCTTTCACGAACTGCATTTTGGAGTGTTGTCTCCCCTTTGAGTTTTAAATGTCATAATTCCTAAACCTTTACGCTGCTGAAACAATGCACTACAGAAACATTTTACTTCTCTTCTTTAACCTCAAAGATTTTTATGAACCGAGTTCCCCAAATTCGGCAAAATATTCCACCAATAAACTACTGTTTTAAAATTTTTTAAAGTACCTCATTAAACCTTTGCACAGTTGAGCTCAATTCACTTGAGCTCATTATACCACTAGAGAAAAAAATTTGAGAAAAATAATGTAGGAAAACTAAAAAAATACTCAATTTTCCGACAAAATTTTTTGGAATGCTGAGTGCCAAACAATTGTATAATATCTCTTTAGCCATGACACATGGTATGTTTTTGCCTGAACAGTTGAAGCTAAACCTGATGAGCAGTATGGTACTGTGGTGGACTTTAATAGCATTACGTGTGCGCAGTTGTATTCCAACTGCTCTGGTATCACTTACATAGCAAATGGATGACCAGAACACCAGTACTAATTTACACCGAAATGAGGTACCATGCATCGGTATGGTACCGACCTTGCATCGGTACTATACTAACCCTGTACCGACCTTGCATGAGTCAGTACCAACCCTGTGGGATCCATACCTGGCCGGCAGGAAATGAGTCACCATAGCCTGGGACCTGGAAATAGCCTTTATGAGACAGAAGGCCATACCTGCAAGCTACCTACCGGTATATCCAAGAAATTAAAGGAGACAAGGCTGGAAAAAACAAGGAACTAATTACTACAAGTATGATTGTCTATGATTGGCTGGAGAGCACAGGACTCCGCCCACCATTTCTGGGGCCCAGTTACATTTAATCCCAAATGCTTGATCTCATTTGCTGGTATTTATATATGTATGTTTATTTGTTGTATTATGTACAATTGGTTATTGCCCTGTTTAACTTCCTGTGTTCTGCCTATAAAGGGCAGAGCTTTTGCTGTACACAATCAGTACTGTATTGGATCTTAGACTCACTCAAACTTTTTGGACAAGAATAAAGGCATATTTACTCTCAAGCTCTGAGTGATGCGTATGAGTCGAGGGCTCTATACTAGTTGTGGAGTAAAGAACACTCCTTCACTTCTGATTCGATGTTATACCAATCTGGTATTGCCTCTAGGAGAGAAGTAATTGGTGGCAGCATACCATCTGAATGCTACTGGAATTACTGTGCCAGCAAATAAAGAGTACCGCTGGTGACAGTGCTTAGTGGATTGAAAGCCCCCAAAGTCTGCTACAGTACTAATGGTGCAATGGTTCAGCATATGTACACAGTATGAGAGAAAACTGATTTACAGTGACATCTGCTTGTTGGACGTTCAGATTTAAAAAACATACTTTTGTGCATTAAGAAAGGATCAAATCAACAATTTTGGACATAAAGGAGCCACTTAAAGCCATGGATCACAAATATTAGTAACAAGTTGAATTTAGCCGAATTCCACATTTTCAATAGACAGCTAAGCATGATGCTGAACATGCTAAATTTTGTGCTTTTAGACGTTGTCATTCTCAAAATACAAGATGTTTAGGTTAATTTGTATACTTTTTGAGTAATGTCGTAGCTGGTGCATCACAGGGGTATCCATTCGCCATTTCTTTCTCAGGCCTCAATAAAGAGAGGCCCCAACCCACTGCCAGAACAGCTAACAAGTCTTGTAACACCTCAAGTTGAGGCTCTCAGTTAAGTCTTTCAGCTAATAGTTCATATTTAGTAACAGTCATAACATTACAGCTAAAAAGTTCACTCAATATGAGTACTTGCTGTACCCACAGCTAATCAAATGCAATGAGTTCTCTCTCCTTTCCATTTTAAATGTATCCTCATGGCAGAATCATTAGAGGCACTTTACACATCACCCCAATCACTCATAAATAGGGTGGTGTTGTAGTGGACTTTACCAGTCACCATAAGTGACCACTACTTTCTAAGGTCCCCTCCCCCCCTCTGATAGCCTATAGGACTCTGGCATCCCTCCAATAAGTAATTTACAAGCCCGGTATTTAATTGTAAGTAACATATCTGCTCATACAAGCAATGCAGACATTATCAGGGTAATTAGTACCCGGCCCTGGAGAAATAAATACAGCCTAAGAACCTCTTGGAACCAAATCCAGGTGATTACCATCGTCAGAAGTGGACAAACTAGGATTCAAGGCTGTCAAAGACCAAGAACTGTTGGAGAGTGCCCATAGAAGTGCCCATAAAGTGCTAAAGTGCCCATAGACTCGGCCCTTTACTTCTTGGCACCATTTTCCTTTAATTTATTGATCTATTTGTCATTGGTTAGTAATTTTATACATTCTGTTATTGGTCAACACGTGTAATTCTTATGTGTGATTGGAGTATTTGGCAATCTAGGCCAAACACTTGTGTAACTTCCAATAGCTCTGCCTATAAAAGGCAGAGCTATTGTTCAGTTTATTGCATTACATTACATTACAGCATTACGACTGGTTACTATTGTATGCCACCTTATATTCTGGATAAGAATAATTGCTTGTAATAGTCGAGTGTATGTCTGAGCCATGGGCTAGCTATATTTGGTAAACTCATGTGTTCTCCTTTACGACTACTTGCAAGTGCCATTCCGGAACAGGGTCAGCTCTGGGAAGAGGTTGACTGTTCATTGCCAGGCCTTGAGAGGCTGACTGTCTTGTTGTGCCAGCAGACAGAAGTTTGTCCGGTGACAATGTTAGGGGAGAAGTAGCAGGATGCCAAAACCCACTACAGGGTTCGACAGTTTGTAAAATCCACGGAAACACTCAATCAACTGAGAGAAAAACTGCAGGTTATAATTTGACTTCACAACTCTTCCATCAGTCAGAAAGCCATTAAAGACTGAGACTATCTAGTTATGGACACAAATACTTCAATGAATTTATAAGTATAGAGATAATAGACTTGTCACACAACATTCATTATTTCTAGGTGATATGTCTTCGTTGTCTTTTCAACCAAAAAAGTGTGCAAGTTTTAACTAGGCTACAGATTATCTTATGCTGGCAACTTTGGTACTTATAGCAGTGTACGCATAAATGACTAAGTGTCTGCAATCGTAGACAAAAAAGACTCCTACAGTGTAGTAACCCAAACACTTTTGTTTGTTAGCGGAGGTACTTGATCTCTAGAACTTCTCTACAATACCACCAAAATCTTACATTTGCGCGACAATATTTCATGAAAGTAAGAAGTCCTGCTGATAGTTCTAGAGCGCTCATGTTGTGTGGTATCGCTACATTAGGTAATATCACATATCACTTCTTCCTGTAGCCAATACATTAATCACTCCCTAGACAAAGCAATAATTATAGGTATTATGATTATTTGATTAATAACTTAAAACTGCATTCGTCGTCAATATAGAAGTGCAGAAACCAAAAACATTGTGTTGTGTAAATCAACTAATATCAGAGTCGGTGCTGTCAAATACAGTTTAGGAGCAGGGAAAGATTTATATTTTTTTTTTATAAAGTGAAAATCAAGCAAAGATCTACATCCAATGTTGTCAAAAGCTACAAAAGATACTTCAAAGCAAATTCTATAACAGATTATAATTCAAGATAAGAAAACAACTAGACCAATGCCATTCAACATTTTGAACTTAGTAAACTAAATATAGTTGAAAAGCAAGCTGAAGTTATTGTAACTTGGAGTTGTCTGATTTATTGAAAATGGCATGAGGAGACGACTGCTGACGATAAACTTGCAGGCACACACACTGAAATACTGTAGTTTAATATATGTTACCAAGTTGATTACACATAGCAAGTGTTTTAACAGAAACTTGATG